>VZRX01013901.1:578484-593923 GCA_013398075.1 Notiomystis cincta
AGGGTCTGGGGGCAGACGGTGTTTTCAGGGCTTATTTTACTTCTCATTATCCTCCTCTGATTGTGTTAGTAATAAATTCACTTTTGCAACTTAAGTTGAGCCTGCTTTGCCCCTGACATTTGGGCTAGAGCCAAACCAGGACACATCCCTGCAGCATTACCAGCAGGGCCGAAATCGGGGCACGAGGCTGCAGGGAGCGTGCTGGAGAACCTCGGTGAGCCTCGGGAGAATGCAGGGCAGATCTTCCCTTTCAGGATGGGAGGAGATGGCAGAACAGAGCAAAGCAAGTGTGGCACATTAGTCATAGTTACACTCCTTCATTACTGCTTCAAATTGAAAAATGCCAACCACTGCACAGCTCGCTGGAGTAAGTTCAGAGAGAACTGCACACATTCAAAGGTCAGGAAAAGGAAAATTATAAACTATATTGTTTTACTGCCTCCACAAAATGATTTATTTTTTCTTTGTCTTTCTTTCAAAGTTTAAAAGAGAGAGGGATTGTGCTAGGGAATGAAATTTTAGAAATTAAATTTACTTGCAATGCAACAGCTTTTTTATTTGAGTAGAAAGCCTGTAAAGCAGGGCTTTATTTAGAGGCATCCTTTGGGAACTGAGCCTTGCAAGGTGAGATTTGAGAAGTTTTGGAGGCTGATTTCTGCATATAAGGCATGATAATTTAGCAGGATAGTGGGAGTATTTGCCTCTCCTAACTGCCTAATTTAATTTACCATTTTTTATAATTAGCTATGAAGCACTTTAATTTTATATGATTTTCATGTTGTGGGATGACATTCTTCACACTTGGAATTTTCCTAATTCTTTTTATTCTAACAAATAATGTGTTAGAAAATTCCAGCATCCAAAAATTGTTCTGACTTAGGACTTTATTTTCTCTCTTTCTTTCTTTCTTTTTTTTTTTTTTTTTTTTTTTTTTTTTTTTTTTGTTTTTTTTTTTTTTTTTTTTTTGTGNTGTTTGTTTGTTTTCTTTAGGTTTCCCTTTTCCTCTCTTTTTTTTTTCTGGCACATTCTGTTGTTTGACTGACTGCATGCTCTGGAATTGCATCTATTTATAAACCTAAAGCCTATATATATGACTGTGCTAAGAATATTTATGGGAGAACATTCCTATGTTGTTTGGGGTTATTTTTTCATTAGGTACGTCTGGTGCAAATATTTTTGTTTGTACAAACTTCACAGTAATGTGTCTCAGTGCAATTTTGTCTGAAATCTGCTACATATCAACAGATTTCTGTTAGTCTTTTTGAGAACAGACAAGCATAAAATAGACAGAAAAAGTGTGCTCTATTTCTGGCTGAGGCTATTGTGTTAACCATAACTTGTGGCACAGCCCAATGGTCTCACTGACACCAAAATGGCCAACTTAAGCATCCCTGTGGGATTCTGGTATGAATAAAGCAGCAGTAGTTATTCAAATATAGATAAAAAATAGTTTAGACATTCTGAGAGATTCCTGTTTAAAACCTGTTGGTTATGTCTTTTTAAGGCCCTTGTTATTCCTGTATGTGTGGTAGATTTTTAGATTAATATCTTTTATTCTATTTTTCTCAAATTGAGGCTAATTAATGCAGCCTCCATGTTTTGAAAGGTTTTAGGTGGATTTATCTCAACTGAGTTTTTCAGCCAGGGCTTTGGAGACCTGAGTGCAAGACCAGAACTGTCTTTGGCACTGGAAAGTTGCTATGTGGAGATCGAGATTATTGATGGGGGACAACACTTGTTTAGTGCTGTTGCCAAAAGAAAATTCTTCTCGTGTACCTCTTGTACCCACTTTAATATTTTCTGAGGATGAGGTTCAAAGCTGAGAGAAAAAACATATTCTAGCATGATATAATTTATTAGCAATACAATTTGTTTGTATGTAATGCAGTGAGTCACTGATAAAATAAGAGATTGAACTACACAAATACAATGTAATCTGTTTACAGGGTTTTAGCAGAAAACAGTCAAGCCAGTTGTCTTTATAAAGATGAAAAATATGGTGAAAATAATTTCATAAAGTTTATTTGAGTAATTTTCTTTTTAAATTCTCCTTCTGTGTCAGGAGAAGATGTAGAAGTCCAATTAGTATCAAGCTCCCAGAAAGACTGAAATGACAAGGAAGCAAGCATGCATTTCATATCTCCAGTTAAGAGCATGAAGCCTATGAATTTTGTAACATGCTCTCATTTTTGAGATTACTTTAATTCCTTATGTAATATATTCAGCTCTGAATTTTAATCAGTACACAGTCTGTTGATTCTTATTGTGTGAATTTGTAAAAATAACTAGTAATTGTGTGCTGCATAGTAAAAGCATGGTATTTTTGTGGATCAATAATGAAGGATTCAGTGATCCTTAGTAAATCCCTAGATATTGATTCCATGATCTAAATTCATTTAAAGTTGATTTTTCTCCAGCTGTGCTGTAGTGCTGTCCTCTGAAATCTCAGCGGTGCTCCTCATTTGTTATATTAATATGTATTACACATTAAAGATATGTCAAATGATTCAAGCAATATAAGTGACACTTGATTGCTGAGGTACTTGTTTGGCTTGGGGTGGTTATTATTTCCTTCTAATCATAATAACCAATTTGCTGCAAAACTTCATCTTTTTATTGTTCAAACAAGGCACAGAGCTTTCTAAGAGTTATTGTGCAATTTCTTGTTGCCAGTGTCTGTCAACCATAAATAATTGTGACTGTCTTGATTTTTCTTTACACATCTAGATAGATTGCCCAGTGGAGCAGAGAATACCAATTTAACACTATTTAGGACAGTATTGTGAAGTATATCTTGAGCTATGAATTATCACTCAGGAGATGCCAGTGGGAAGCTAAGTTCAAAAAGGATGTTCCTAAGGATGTGAATTCCTTAAACACAGTTGCTGTGTGCTGATTAGTTGGGTGCAAAAGGAAAAAGGTGCATTTTTTGTGTCCTTTTAACAGAGCAGAGGTTTTCCATCAGTGAGAGATTGTCCTGTTCTTTCTAGAGTCTGCCTGAAAGCAATTAAGTAAGAATGAAATACTTTAAAGTCACCAAAGTGTAGGATTCCAAGAGGTGGAATAATCAGACTGGGTCTTATAATGGATAAAATGCTGTCTCAGGTTAAACCAAACCTGATTAAATTTGGAGGAACCTGAAAGAAGAAAGGTTGGACACAGACTTCTAGAGAACTTAGGCACAGCACTTTACAAAATGTAGGAGTCTGACATGTCTTGAAATGAGCCCCATAAGTTATATAAGTTTTTCTCAAAATAGTTTTCATGGTATAAATTTGACTCACAATGCTGCTATAGCCAAGTTTTCTGAAGCCAATAGTTTTAATTCCTCACAGTGAGTTAACAGATACCATAAGTTAATGGTGAGTATAGCGGAATGAATTACTCATTCTTTTTTGGTTCTTACAAGTGGCAATCAAATAAAACTCCAAAACATATATATAAAAAATATTATATAACTACATTTCTACTAAGTTCTTACTTTCAGAAGGGTAGTTTGAAGCTATTAAAAATTTGACCTCCATAAGACTTAGACAAAAGTTTGATTTTGCTTATTTAGTCAATTGAAATGGTCAGCTGCTGGCACCCAGACTGGCCAGAACTTTTTTTGGATACATCTGTCTTGTAAATGTAATCAGTCTAGTTTATGTTGCTGCTATTACAGTTAGTGAAGTATTAGGTACATAGTAGGAAATAGATTACTTAGATATACCTTTGAAATATGAAATACACTTTTTAAAAATAGTTTATTTCATTTATATTTTACATGATATGCACAACTTTTTTGTTCAGATTTCAGTCTCGCTTCAGGGAGATATTATGAACAGCTGATTTGTTGTTTGTTATATGCATATTATTTATACTCCCATTTTGTGACACATTATCTGCTTGATCATATAAAGCAACACTATTTCAAGAACTATTTAATATATTCTCTCCCCTGCCCCTAAAATCAGTAGGTACAATTCCCTAGAGGAAATCTATCACTGTCTGCTCTTCATCTGCTGCTTGGAGCTTTAGTCAAAAAAGCTCCATAGGACCTGGCCTGAAACTCAGGCGATTCACTGAAAACCTTTCCAGTGACTTTGGAGAATGCTCAGAAAATTGTAAGAATGGTGGAAAATACCCTATTTTGAAAAAAAAAAAAACAAACCCCAAACCCCAACAAACCAAACCCTTAGTCAAGCACTAATTAGAAAGCTCAGTCTGGGCTATCAGAATCCACCTGTACTTATATAGTGTGCAGAGATTCATTCCACTCTTGGGAATATTAGTGTGGCAAGAGAAATCAAATCATCTGGGGCAGCCAGGAAAGCCACTGTCCAAAACAAGACTTTTCATTGACTGCTGCCCACTAGACATCTGCTGAGCATTGCTTGTTTAGCCTGATTAAAGAAAACCTTGGAATGATATTTGGCTGTGTATTTCCATGTATGTGTAAATATAATGAAATGATAGAACAAAAATTAATTGCTTTTTGGCTCTCTTCCCTTTTTTGTGTAGCGATTCCCTAGCTCTTTGAAGTCAGCATTTGGACACAATATTCCTGCCAGGGATTAATTTTGCTGAAAGAGAGTCCCAAAATATAAAATGAAATTAAATTTCGTTGAGATTGGTTCTAGAAATTCATCATCTTAGGCCTTAAGTTCAGATCTGTGTCATGTGTTAAAAGTTTGCATTCTGTTGGTTGAGTTAGTTAGTTTTCACCAAACTGGCTTTTGAAAAGAGCATTTTAAACATGTTTAGATAAGTCGTGTGTTGTCTTGAGAAACCCACATCTAAGTGTAAAAGAAAATGTGTTGTCACTTGTTCCTGACTGGAAGTGCATTCTGTTTACTTTAGTTCTGGATCTGAAGTTTTGGCACAAAAGATATTCACTACTATGCCAAGGAGAGCAGTAATGAAATCAATTTAATTTTAAATCACAGCTGGATTTGAAGGGGTCGAGGTCACACTGGTTTTAGGTGTTATGCTGCAGACCTCTATTGCTGTGGCAGTCTCACTGTCTTACCAAGTGGAATTCTTTGTAAATTCTTTGTACCTGCTCAAATCCATTACTGAAATATCTTGCTTTGCTCTCTCACCTCAAGCCAAGCATCTTTCAGCACTTCATGAAGTCACAGATGTATTTATATGGGCACATGAATCACGTGTTTGGCATTAGGCTAAAAGTGTGCCCATCACCACTTAGGAGATGCCAAAGAGTTTCTGGGGACAGGCAGAAGGGAAGTGTTGACCTCTGTTTTCTCTTCAAAGAGGCTGATCCTCAGTCTTGCTGGGGGCAGTTTTTTGCTTTTTTGATTCTTATTTCCTATAGTTTAATATATTTTCAAGTCAATGGTTTTGTCTGCATAGCTAATAATCATCAACTCAACAATTACACTTTGATCGTTTTGTACTTGTCTTGCATAACTTTAGCTCATGTACTCTATTCGAGTTCAAGCCAAAATTTTCTCAGTAAAGCTGGACCAAGGTCACCCAACATTGTTGCTCCAAACTAGTCATTGGGCTACAGGTATTTGAAACCTGGCCCTGGGTTGTATTTTTGGCAGAAAGAAATACCTGGGTACTTTAGGTGACTGTCCAGGTGAGTGCTGTGCTGCCCCTGGGCTGGCCAGAGCACCTTTCAGGCAGCTCCAATTAGCTGAGTTTCTGTTCTCAAGTATTTTATCCTGGAATTAACAAAACTCCCTGGAAATGAGCCTATAAGTACTGAGAAGTTGCAGATGTGTTACTGAGAAGGTTGTGCAGAGTACAGGCAGTGCAGAAGAGGCATAAAGCAGGGAAAGGACAGGAATTAGAAAGTATTAAGCATAAATGGCAGCATTTCTTGTGGTCAACCTCTCTGGTTGCTAAGTTTCTCACTTTGTGAAATGTATATTGTGAAATCTCTTACAAAGCAGACAGTGAAGATGATACAAGGCTTTTGCAGCTGCAATGTCCATGGAAATCTGGCCTTTCTAGTTTTATGAACCCTAAACCTAAGCGTAACCCTAAACCTAGGTCGAGAAGCAGAAATCGCAAGGGTGAGATACAATTCCAAGAAAAAGAAACCTGGATGGAGCAATACTAGGTCCTGGCCATGCTGGCCTTGGCATGCCCTTTCCAGCTGAAGTGTCCCTGGATCCAGGAGGTTTCTGGTTTTCCCAACCCTAACCCTCAGTGTAACCCTCACCCTATGTTGACATGCTGAAATCTCATGGGTGTGATGCACCTCTGAGAAAAAGAAACCTGGATGGAGCAATGTTTGGGCCTTGCCATGCTGGTCTTGGCAAGGCTGTTGCAGCTGCAGTGTCCCTGGGCCTCTGGCCTTTCTGGTTTTGTGAACCCTTACCCTAAGCTTATCCCTAACCTGAACCCTAAGCCTTATCTCGGTACGGGCAGTGGAAAGTTGGCGTAAATCTGGGTCAGGAGTTGAATTAGAAAGTCTTAAGCATAAATGGTAGCTTTTCATGTGGTTGACCTGTCTGGCTGCTGAGTTTCTTTCTTTGTGAAATATTTTTTATGATATATATTACAGAGCAGACCTTGAAGATTATGTGATTAATGCTTTGCATGGTATTTTGTGAATGCAAAGTGCCATCTATCATCTAGATGAAGCTATTAGAAGCAATATAGAAACCTGAATAGCAATGATTCTCTTACAAATTTAGTATTAGTCCTTATCTAAACATTTGAATTGAAAAAACTTGATTATACATATATTTGTTTTCAGACCACGGTGTTTAAAAAGCACAGATCCTTCTACCATGTCATACTGCAAATCATTTGTTTAAAAATGGGGTTCCAATCATGTAACATCTGGTTTGATTACATTTTTCAGTCTTTCCATCAAATTTGTATTTTTATCTTGAGAGGCAAAAACTATTCCACTCAAATGAATGTCAAAATCTCAATATTTTTGTGGGGGAAGTTTTCATTTTTTTTCTATTCAAGGAGAAAACAAATGGTGAATTTCCAGAATTTTCCCTTAAAAGGAAATTCCATTTTCCCATTTTTTTAAATTTTTTTTTCAAATATTTAAATAATTATAATTCCAGAACTGTCCTCTCTTCCTGTGACTGACAGTTGTCTGTACATGTAGGTAGAGCAGGTCCATGAGGGTTGATTTCCAAGAGGCAAGGTGGGCCACTCTCAACATTGCTCAGTGTGGAAAGAAGCCCAACTGGTGCTGGAAGCAGCTTCTTTTTTATGTTCTGGCCATAAAATATTTTAAAGCCAAAAGAACTGATTGGGCAACATAAGTTGTCTTTGTACCAGAATGAAGGATATTCAATAAACTGCTTATTTTTGTACACTAAGAATGAGGGAACTGGAAGCTTATTCAATGGCCATTGTGATGGATTTCCTGGGTGTTCTGGACATCACCAACGTGTAATTCTGCTCTTGAGTGCTTGCATAAAGTTTTATTTGTTCATAAATACTCTTGTTGCTCTGTAGATAGATTTCTTTATACTTAAGCAGCTTCTTTAAGTATTTGTATGGAAGAGAGGAAACCTTCAGAGTAATGACACTGGGCTTGAAGACCCATAATCAGTGTGGAATATTATAACTGTGCATCACTCACCACATTTTTCATTGCCTTTTCTGGGTAGAGGATTCTGTTTTAAAATACTCTCTTCCATCTAGGGACTCATGTGTCTAGAAGAGTGTTTGACAGGAATTTTTTTCTTTTTGTGCTAAGGAAAGGTAAAGTGACAAGGAGATGCACACTAGAGATGTCAGTTCATAGCATCCTGGATCTGGAATTGCTAATGAAGTCTCTTCTGTGCCTCATAGAGGATGTGCCAGTGCATTTCAGCTTCAAGAAGATAGAAGTACAAAGCAGTCAAGGGTACCTTCCTTATCACATAAGAAGAGAGGTTAAAAATACAAAAGAATGAGACTGTAATTCTGAATGGGAATGTTCTATTATTCATAAAGTATTTTGTTTCTGTAGAGAATCATATTATGAGATGACATTCAGATCTTATTACTCCTTTTGTTACTGTTGTGCTGTGCAGCTGTTCCACATTAGGAGGCTTCTCCTCCATTTGCTTTGCAGAACAATCCGTTTTCAGCACTTTTTTATATTTTTAGGGTGTGGTAAGGCAAGAAAACTTGTGTTTTCTTGGATTTTTGGCTATTTTAAGAACTATGCATAATTTCTCCCTGAGTCACTAAACAATGTGATTGGATATAAGAAATTAATATAAGGACTGAAGATCAGGAATAGTAGTAAGAGATATATAAAGAAAATAAAGTCTTCAAAGTGCTGATGTACTATGCATTTATAACACTCTTCATATGTTGTTGTAGTCTTCTGCATTTTAATTGTGACACTTCAGGAGTAATACAAATGTTTTCCACAGCTCATTTATATGCAGTGTAATAATTCTCCCTAGCTTTGTGGGGTTTCTGTTTCAAGTGGGGAACTTGTATGATGTAATTTCTGACTTCCAATTAGTAAGGATAGTTTTTCTGCAGAAAATTCTATTCTCTGTTTCCTCTTAAGGCTGTTTATTTCTTCTCAACCTGACACTGTGATTACCTCCTGTATACCTGAGTAGAAATTTGGATAAATACTTCTGAAACATAACTCACTGCAAATCAGCACAAAATATAGATAATAGGTGGGCGACTGATTTAGATTTTCTGTTCAGGTCTCAAGGGCGATAAACATACCTCAGGTTTTTCTCTGTAGTGCCTCTAATCCTCCTTTGTAGTTGCACTATTTCCAACAAACTTTCTGTTTAATGCTGAGTAGAAAACAACACCACACTGCAATTCTGAGTAGCTCTGGTGAATAAAAAAATATTTAGTGTTAGATATGATTTCCTTCCATGGAAAGGAAAATGCCACTCCCTCCACAGTGCATCAGCTTAACAAATTCCCTGTGAAGGGCCAAAGGCTGCAGTGCTTGGGATTGGGCAGAGGCTGGCACAGGAGGAAGCAGCAGCTCCAGTTTCTTCTTGGCCCTTAGTTTTTCAGCTGAAGTTTCATTTGTGGTCCCACCAGTGAGCTGTTTGGATACAAGCAAAAAAAATCATGCATAAATGCATGATTGTGGGTACAAAATTGTGTAGATGATTTGAATAGGAAGTAATAAAAAAGGCAGTCAAGATGCTATAAAACACAGAGCTCCTGGAAGTTTTCTCTTGTGTATGCAAGCACATTTATTTTTTGTCCCACAACTGAGATTTCAACAAACAATCTAACAACCATGATCTCTCTGTGACATTAAATAGCCAATATTTACAATTTATTGAGCTAATGAAATGGGGTATGGTCTGACACGTGGCCTGTGGAACCGACAGATTTCAAGAGCAAGAACTTCAGTGCTGTGGTACAAAAGTCTGAAGCTAGAAATGAAAAAACAACTTTGTGAGCAGGGGAGATGTAAGGTAGGAAAAACAGGCTGCATTTTGGCATGGACACCTGCACATTTAAGGTACAGCAAGCCCGTGTTTGGTTTTTTTAATGTGCATTAGTGTTTAGAAAATCAAAGTCTAAAGTAGTACAGGAAGAGAAATATGCCATTTTCTCAGTCCTTGTGATCTCTATTAATAGCTTTCATCCCTAATGTGTGCTGGGATTTACATAACAGAGACAAACATACAAGAATCTCTGAAAAAGAGCACAATATTCTCAATCTCCAGCCCTTTGAGAGCTCTGTTCCAAAATAATAGGCACTAGACAAAACAAGATCTTTCTGCTTGCAGTGGGCCACAAGACCCTTGTTGTTTGCTACAATGTTTAATTTGTTTCTTTCTATCTCCTTGGCTGATAATTGGAACACTCAACCTATGACTTTTAATAAGCTGCCAGTCCCAAGGTTAATAGACTGAAGTTTTGTAGATGCTTCGACTTCTTGTGTTCGGAATAAATTGCCCGCAATAGAAAATGTAGATCAAGACCTCAGAAATCAAATTGACAAATTTTAGAAAGAAACGAGAGCAAGAGAGACTGTTATTTACAATTACTGTTTCTCTTTGCACATTTTATCTCCATTTCTTTTTGCTAGATAAATGCCCATGAAGGCAGATATATTTATCAATTTAGACATGTATGTGGTTCCTGCAAATATATCTGCCACTCTGCTTCCTTGCTTTTCCTCTTTCCCCAAAGCTTTATATCCCAGTGATTAAAAACACAGCTAGGCGTCTATGGCAATTTTGTAACTTTAATAGGAGGGGAAGCTTTAAATTTAATTATTTTCTAAAATTTAAATTATGATCTGTGACAGAATAATTAGGAAAAATCACAACCATTTCAAAGTTTCAGGGGACTTTAAACGCTCGGTATTTTGTTGTAAATCAGAACTCAGACTGGTAGAAATGTGAGGTGAGAAGGATAAGAACAGGTTTTCCTGGTAGTGTTATTAGTTCACTTGTACATGATAATGATTGAAAAGGAGTTACCAGTTCGGAGCTTGAGATATTGCGAAATAATTTATTAATCAGGGAAAAGTCAGGCATTTTTGTTTGTTTGTTTCCAGTTGTTATGTTTAACATGTAGCTTACATTCTTAAGCTTTTTAAGAGTTGACCATTAATGTTAACTGTTAATAAGACTCTGAAGGCTTTGATTTCCAGAAGAGTAGAGCAAACCTAATGTTGTAGTAGTATTTAAAAGTTGTAAGCTTGGCTTTTATGAAAAAATAACAGAGAGATTTATATGTTTCAATTATTAATGCTGATGAAATGAAAGAGGTGATCAGTGTACAGTTGGAGCAAATGGTTCTTATGGGACTGGCTAGGCAGACTTGAATTTGATTTCAGGTTGTGCTGATAAAGCTGATAATCCTGCTGTAAGATTTCCACGTGTCCTTCAACTGGGTATCACTTGTCACTGCTAACAGTGCTGTCGGTAGTGAGGCACTGAGCTCTCACTGTTCAGCTTTGCAGATTATACAGACCAGGGTGAGACAAGAAACAAAGAGAATTACTTGCTAATGCTGAGCACACCTGGGCACAGCACCTAGTCTAAGTGTTAGAAATTAGGACCTCCTCCCAGATTTTTGGTGCCTCTGTAGCCCACACTGCCTGCCTGGCTGCTGTCCTGATACACTCAGCTGTAATTCAGCACAAGTTTCTGACACTACCACAATTTCTGCTTTCTCTTGTCAGCTGTTGCCTCACTACAGTTTGTGGAAAACAGGAATTGATGACTTTCCCATTTGCCTGAAGTCGTTTAGGTCTGGGGCTGTGGATCTTTAGAAGCCAGGAGCAGCTTTTCCTTCCTTGATCAGAAAGCAGTCTTAGGATGAAGCCATGAGCCAGGCAGAGTCCCCTCATAACATTGCTCCTCCTCAAATCTCCATCCTTGTTTGCTGGGCACAATATCCCCTCACACACTCTCAGCCTGTAGTACCCAGCCCTTCCTTTCCCGTGGGTCAGCACTGGTCTCTGGCAGCCATCTAGGCTGAAAAGGATCAGGTGATTCCAGGAGGCAATTTATCCTGGTTACCTGAGGCAGCTGCCATAGGACAGGAAAATTGCATTCTAGAGAAATCTTGCTTTTCCCCCTGAGGAATGGCCATAAACTAGATTTACACACATTTAAACTATCCTAATATTTAGATGGCTAAAGTTGGGTGAAGTGAGCAAAAGGTGTAGCATGAAATGAGTGGGGGAGTTTAAGACTCTCATATGTTGTTATTTGAGGAGGATTTTCCCTTGGTTCACCCCGCAGCATCTGCTGGATTCAAGAAGAGAAATTTTTCTTTCTTAGCATCTTGAGAACTTTTATCTGCAGGAAGCTGCCTGGGCTAGAAATTTTTCTAAACCTCTGCTCTCAGGCCCTTCCCCTGCCCTCACAAATAGAAATAGCTTTGCCATTCCAAGTGCTATAGGGCAGCACTTGCAGCAGCTCTTGACTCTCACTGACTGCAAGAACAACATTATCTGAGCAGAACCTGCTCCACCCAGATCCTTAGATGCCCATAACAATTCCTAGAGAATATCACTCGACAGGGACACCTAAAGAATAAATAAAAGATAGTTTACCTACTCCTGAAGTTGCGAGTTGCTTTCAAGTACTATCTAAAATTCAGTGTCAGGTAACTGGCTTTGGGATTAACTATTGAGACCCTGAGGAAATGGCAAGGCAACCTGTTTTTAGTCTATTCACAGTTAGGCACCTGGCTACTTGAAATGCTGCCCACACACACGTGGCTTTACTCCTGAGGAACCCTCAGTTGTGGCAAAGGCACTGCACACGTTTGTGTCTCATCAGGAACACGGCGAGAATGATCCAAATAAGGGAGTAACTAAGAAGCCTTTGACGGGGAACTGTACCTGCAAGTTATAATTTTCCCTCTGTTCTGATCCCCATGCAATTTATTCTGAAGTCATTATATAAAGAAACTGCAGGCTTTCTGTCAGAAAGGCGGCTGTGAGGAGCGTTCATTAGAACGGCAGAGAGAGAGTGACACCGAGGGTATTTGCCTGTCCTCCTCCTTTCCTCCCACAGAGAGCAGGAGCAAACGTGCCTGTGGCTGCCTTCTACCTTACACCTCTTCAAAGAACTTTCTTTGAAAGTCTCTTGCACGAGTCTTCCACAGACAGCTGAATATACAGATAGATGTTAACTGAATGCACCGTGTACCACAGGATACTGGACTTTAGTGTTTATTCTGTAAACACAGAAGCCCCTGGGAAGCAGCAGCTAATCCATGTGGAGCCAAACCAGAAAAGCCCTGGCCACTCTTATGGGCAGCACTGGGCAGTGTTTGGTGGTGCAGCTTAGGGGAACTTTTGACCATTAGCATTTTGTGACAAACTTCACAGCCTCTCTTGCCCAGGGCTGTTCAGTGTCCATACAAGATGGCTCTGTGGAGAGGTATTTTATTTCCCTTCATCCTCATGTGAGTGTCATTTCTTGCACCAGTGGGGAGCTGCAAGTGTGAGCTGCTCTTGTGGTACAGCAAGTGATCTGCACTTTATGTAACAGGAACATAGAGCAGGAAGGAACAGGGTGGTTCATGGGTTTGCAAAACAAAGACAAGTCTGTGGCAAGCTGGACACACAGCAGCATGGAGGGGCTTTCTAGACCTCATGCTAAACAGGAATATTATGTCCTTGGGCACAGGCAAAGTCCCTTCTAGTCACTGAGGGCTGCCAGAATGTGCACGTATGGCTACTGCAATTCAGCTGATGTGTGGTAGCTTTGTGTCCCTGGCAGTTTTGCAATTATTTGCTGTTTATATATTATAAAAATTCAGATAATGATCAAACATTGTATAGGTCAGGATATAAATGTTGTGTAAAAACCACGTTTAGTCAGCTCTTGATGCTTGGTAGTCAGGAAAGTAGCAGTCAGGTAGAGAGGTGGCAAGTTATGCTGCCCTAAAGCCATGTAGACTTTTAGAAAATGTCCTACTTATGCAAATGGATCATAAAAAAGGACAGAGTCTGGCCTCCAGCACATTTAATAGCATTTTTAGACTTTGCCAGGCAAGTGTTGCTTCCTGCCTCATGGTTTTGATAGATGGAAAGTTACTGCTAATGCATTTTTAACTCTGAGTATTGTAGTGAAAATGTCACCGACTGAAATGCATTCTCTCTTCTACGTGTGCTGGCTCCCCTAACATGTCAAACGCTGCTAAGTAGATAACAGGTGTGTCTGCCATGAGATGAATCTCCTTGTTCCACTCGGCCTATGGGCTCTTTCTTTCTGTGTCCAGCATTCCTCACACCAACTGGTCATCCTAATCTGGATCCTCAGGGGTGCCAGAGCTCAGCTGGACTCTTGGAGGGCCAGAAGTGGCCAAGTCTGAAGAGAGCAGGACTGCAGGCTGTGGTGCTGTCTGGGCGTGGGGATGGCAAAGTGATGGCACAGCAAGGGCCCTGCTCAGCAGCTGCCTTTGGAGAAAGAGCCCACCTGCCTTGGCAGCGCTGAGCTTCCTTCCCTGGCACTGCCCGGGCTGGGATGGAGCTGCAGCTGCCACAGCAGCCCTGGCACTGCTCAGCCAGGCAGTGTGAGTGCCTCTGACCCGTGTCTGGGTGCTCTCCTCCATGCTGGGTGCTCTGCTTGCTGTTCCTGACTTCATAAGAACATGGGCCTTCTTATTCAAAGGAGACAAACATGTTTCTAAGTGCATTTCCTGCTAAAAACCACATGGGGATTAGTAAGAGTTTACCATGTTTATCTCCTTTCTCGGGCAAATGGTGCAGTTGATTTTCCTGCATACCTATGATGTGGCATCTTTTCTGCAGTCCATCCTTTTTCTGCATGAGTCCTCACTTGTGTATCAGCTATGAGAATGTTTCATTTATGAAAATAAGGACCTTTAAATGCTGGTTTAGAGCAGACATTGCAGGTATTCATGACTTCCAGCACTCTCTGCTTTTAATTTAGCTGGAGCAGAGCCTGCTGGGTTGTGCTGTCGTGCAGGGGGCTCGTGGAGAGCAACTGTGGGCAAAGGCAGCTGATATGTAACTATTCAAACTTAAGTATTCACTGAAGCATTTTCTTGTCTGAGAGCTCTCAAATCTCGGATATGTGATCTGTGTGCTGAAGCTGTGCCAACCAAATATTTACTATTAGTCTAGTGCTTCCTGAAAAATTTAGAGAATTCACACATTTTACAAAAAGTAGCATTTTTCAGAACAGACATCACTGAAAGATGTGCTGTATTAGTTAAAGTGGTTTGTTTTGCAGTGTTATAATTAGGATTTAGTTCAGACAATGTTTTCTCAGTAGCAGCACGTTGTTTGAATAATTCAGCTATGAAGAATTTTCTGAGCGAAACTCCGCTTTAATTCCAGCCAATTTATGAACCTTCATTCAAACACTCTTCAAGATGTAACCATTTTAAAATTAAAATAATTTGCCTTTCTAGTTACTGATTTCAAATATCTTCCTTCTGCTTGTCTAGCATCCTTTGTTTAGACATAAAATACAAAGTGACACAACATGTTTCTGGCATTTTTATCTGATGGAAATTACTAAACTTTGGTATTGATTTGCTTTTTTGCTCTCATAAAATGAGTCCACATGGATAGGAGGTCTCACATTGCAATCACTGCTGGGTTCTTTAGTGATCTGCACCAGTGTTCTGCTGAGTTAGATTAGGGAAGATTTTTAGCATGGTTTCCCTAGGAAATGGCATTTATATGCTTGTGCTGCATCTCTGTTCTGAACGTGTGTTTTATTTCTTCTCCTTCTGTGTTCCTGTCCTCAGTCTTTCCTGCGTGGTTTCTGAGCAGGGACTATTTCTTACTTCATCTGTGCAGGACCTCACACCTTGCCTCGAGTTTAGCTTTTGGGGCCTGAAGGGATTGGGGTTTTTATAGTGCAGATAAAATAAATCCCAACAAACTGATGTTGATAATGGACCATCTGCCTTGTCTGGATTCAGATGCAAGCATCCCCTAGAGCTTTGAACCCATTGACCAGCTTTGACAGGGAGGTGGTTTGTCAGTGGTTTGTCAGTGGTGGGAAGGGGTGGGAAGGGG
>VZRX01013901.1:594035-639756 GCA_013398075.1 Notiomystis cincta
GAAGGGAAGGGAAGGTGAATATGTTCAGAGGTTCCCTGGTGACCATGTGAGATGTTTGGGTGCAGGAGGCAGACTCTGAGTACCCTCCCTCATCTCCCTTGTTCTCTCAGGTAGGGCTGGCAGCAGTAAAGCACTGGTTCCTTACAAATGGGAACCAGCAGAGAGGAGACTTGGGTCACAGTTTGTAACCTCCTGCACAGCAAGGGCCAGGAGTCTTTGAAATGCAATCCAGAGCCAGACTGCTCATGGTTAAGCCTTCCTTGAATTTGCTAATAAACTAAATTTGGAGGAATTCTTTCTCACTATAAGGAAAAAGATAATTTTAGTAATCTTTCAAGAAAGTCCTTGTTCCCTTGGCCTGTAATTCCACAGTAACTGGTACTTTGGAGGAAGGTCGAACCTTTAAGTGAAACTGAGCCTGTAGTAAATTTAGGAGCAGTGCATACCCAGTGAATTGTGAAAAATACAGGGATTACTATATAGGTCTTAAACCTTAGGGAAACACTTTGGACTTCTATAGGCAGCCTAATCTAATCTAAGGGGTGGGCATGGTTCTAAATGTATTTTATAGTGAGCTCTGTACTCCTAGAAGCAGTAGAGAAAATTGCTTGGCCAGCTAATGGGATTAGCCAACCACATTCAAAGGTTTACAGTCCACCATGGAGTATCTAATTGAGTAAGATGGATATTTCTAATATTCATTGCTTTAATTTTTATGTTTTATTAAAGTATGAAAGGCTCAGTGACTGCTTGGAAGATAGCTGGAAGGTCTCCTGAGGGAGGGATTGTTTAGGGTAAAATAAACCAGAAAGATGGTAAAAAGAGGCAGGGAAGAAAATGTTCTGAGAGCTTCTATTGTGCTAGGGGTGTTTTTGCATCTATACAAATCACTCAACTGGACAGTATTGCCTTACTGTGATGGTGTCATTGATGGGGGAGGAAACTGGGACTTTTGCAGCTAGAATAAAGGCTTATAAAAATTATAATTGTTGTTAGAATCATCTGAAAATGCAGCTGTTTTTCCCTATTTACAGTTGTTGTAGTGCTTGCAAGAAAACACAAAATGCAAGGGCCACAGGCTGAATCTTCCTGTACAGGATTCTGGCTGCTGTAGGAGTAGAATGATGGTTCTCCCTGTTCTTTCTTCCTTTCACCATGTCTTCTCTATGACCTTGGTGTCTGAACAAAATGTAGGTGTAAATGGATGTCCTTACTGCCTCTGAGTGCCAGCTGGGGGTGTAGGTGGCAATGTCAGTGTTTCTCTGCAGGCCGTGGGACTGAGGGTGCCGTGCTGCCTGAAGCAGCCTGGCGTGCAGGACCCAGCAAGGCTGGCCAATTCTCTCACTCACCCAGACTGTATGACACTGATATCAGACTGACACCAAGTCCTGAAGTTACAGACCTCCAGTCTGAGTTATTTTAAGTCTTTTCCAGTCCAGCAAGCTGTCAAGGGTGACGCCCGTTTGGCCAGGGACAGCTGCGCGTAGAGAGAAGCAAACCCCAAACACAAACTGGTCCTCACTCCTGAGAGCAGTATCCAGAGGGAAATCAAGCATTCCCACGTGTGCAGTGGGCATGGCCAGAACTGTGGGAAGCCATGGCAGGCCTGCAGGGCTCGAGGACTTCCTTGCAGTCAGCTCTCTCTGTGCATTCCCAGGTGCTCTGGGTGGGAGAGCCAGAGCACCGTGTGTGCACTGAGGCTCTTCTTGCTCAGTTGTGAGCAAGGGAGGCTCCCAGTGAGAGAGAGGGCACACAGAAATGTACATCTGACAACATCTCCAGTGGTACATTATCCAAGTCAGGATCCAAACAAGCATGCACAGGCCTTAGGAAAGAAAGAAACAGTTTTGAACAAAATCTGTAAGATGCTTATGCCATAAAGACATAAGAAGTCGTCCTGATAATGAACATACAGAAGGTTGTGGAGATAGTGGGGAATTAACCCCATTAACTTGAAAGGGGAAACAAAAGCATGTGTCAATAAATATTTACTCTCCTTCTGGTATTTGAAAGTGTTCTTATTTGCAGAGAGAACTGGAATCTTTTCTGTGGGATTTTGTAGAAGTAATATTAATATTAACTTTGTGTCTTAGTTGCTTTATTTTATTTCTTTGAAACAAGTAGTAAATTTACCATTGCAAAATTGAGATTTTTTTTTTCAGTTGTAAAATTTATCTCAGCTCATTTGTCATGAAAATTTGCCCCTTAGGACTAGTTTGAACAGTATCCCAGGTGTTTAATGTTGTTCACCTAATGAAGGCACAACTCATGAAAACAACTATTGAACTGTGGTACACTTCATGAATACTGAGGAGGCATTCAAATTTAAAATGCATCTAGTAGTAACTGGCTCTATAAACTGCTGCTCCTGAAGCCTCGATGCTGGATGCATATTTCTCCAAATGAACGTTTTTCACTTGCATGTTTTTCTATTTACTAAAGCAGTTTGTAGATCTCCATTTAGCTTCATCAAGCTGCAGCAAGCACCATTATAATTAGTTTGGCCATGGAGGGCTTGGCAGATTTTTTTGTGAAATACTTTAGTTCATAGCATGCTTTACTAGTCACATTTCTGTCCTCTTAAATAAGAGGAAATGAATCGTAGTTGGATGCAAATAATGAAAGAAAAGAGGTAAAGAGCAAAGAAGGAAGGCTTTTATATCCAGGTGTGAGGGCCTGCTGTGCATCAGACTTTGTTAAGAGAACACACTGTGTGAAGAGGAGGCAGGAATATGGGTGGATTTGGAATAACCTGCTGAAATGTGTCCAAAAGGAGTTCTAAAAAGAGAAAAAGCCTGACCCAGTTGCACCCTTGAGAGAGGAAGAGGAGCAAATAAAGGGATCTGTGTAAACACTGGGCACCCCAGGAACAGCTTCTGCCAAGGCAGAACAGGAGATCTCGTGCACAAATGTGCCACTGAGATGCTCCAGCAAAGCTGGAGGTTCTGGGAAGAGAGTGTGCCCACCCTGGAGGATGTCTTGGGGTGAAGCTGCTGTTGAAATGAGATGTCCTCCTTACTAGAGGGGAGCTGCAGCTCTGTCAGTCATAGCCTGAAAACAGAAAGTCTGTATTGTAGGTAGCTGAAATGAAATAGCTGTTGTTGTCTGCCACCCTGATGACAAGCCCACTTTTCCTTTCTTTCTTTTTTCTTATTTTTAAGCTTCATTTTGCAGTGCCTGGCCCACAGGCAGGGGGATTTTGCTCTCTTCTCTGAGCTGATGTTGCTCAGCTCTACTAAAAATGCGTATCAGCATTTGCCAGACGCAAATCATTGTTCTTGACAGATTATGCAACTTGGATTATAAAAATCCAATGTTTTTCTCTTTCTGTCTGAAAATCTGCAACTTGCGAGCATAGTGGGAGGCATTAGTGTTCTCATTTAATTCTCAGAATTAAGAATATTTTCAAATTTAGGCTGGCTAAAAGTATGAATTCTGTTCTGAGAAAAAAATGGTTGATGTGCTTCTATCTGTGGTTGCTGAAATGGCTGTTGAATTTCTCATTAAAAATCACCATGAGTGTGTAACGCAGCACAGAACAGGCAGGATACTCATAACAGGAGACAGGTCTCTATGCAGAATCACCAGGCTCCAAATAAATGCTCAAATGCTCATACTGTTGACTGATCTGAAATCACTTAGAGCCTGGAATATTTTGATTTTTCTTTTCTTTTATTTTTAACTAGTAATTGTTTTGTAACCCTGAAAAATATTTACTTGTGAACCAACACTAACTGCAGCAGAAAAATAAAAAAGAATGCCAAATAGCTCTGCTCTTCAACTTTTACTGTATCCCAAAATAGCTCTAGACCTCATTCTGCTCTGAGATCTGCAGTGCACATCTCTGCTCCGATGTGCTGCTGTCTGTCCTGTATTTTTAGGGAAACCAGTAGGAGTTCAGAGTATGTGGGACTTGCTGACCTGAGACTAGGTTTTCTTTCTGTGTTTGAAATGGATGTGCTGCTGTGATATTAAAAACGACTGTGGAAAGTTTCATTCTTGTTGCAGCCGGGTGGTCGGTGTTTTGCATTGAGCCCTTTGTGTTTCCACTTGATGTGCAAAGGTGAACTCCTGATTCTGGGGATTTCATTTACTTTCGTTTTTATATTGAGGCTGCCTTGTATGAACACTGTAGATTCACTGGTGTCAACTCTGCCATGATCCCTGAGGCTGAGATATAAGCAGATTTTCATTTAAAGAGCCTAAACTACCGAATTTGGTAAATTATGTGCCTCATGTGTTGGAATGGTGAAAAGTGAAATGGTGAGCTGGTGAAGAAGTCTTACTGGCAGATCAAATTTCTTAGCTGTTGTGCTTGAAAGCCAGACACTTAACATCATTTTAATGCAGTTTTTGTGTTTGAATTAATATAATAAATGTCAATGTTGAATAGCATAAGGTCATATTTTACTACTTTGACCACAAGTGCAATCTTCCAGGATCCAGTTTTATTACTATTATAACAGTCACACTGGAGAAGGTCACCAATATATCTTTCAATATGAAGTAACATATGAATGAATAGTTTATACCAACTTTATTCTCTGCAATGTGCTGTGAGCTGTATTGACAAAGATCTGCCTGGGATATATTCTGTGTAACTCTGGAGCTGCTGCAGTCGTGGGCTGCTTATGATCATTAGGGCCTTAGTCTTTGCAAAGAAATGAACCTTTGAGGTTTGTACTCTGCTGCTTCAAAAGAAAAAGGGCATTTTCTTCAGCAGTATAGATATTTAGTCTGAAAAGCGCAGGTATACACCACACAGCATGATGAAAATGATCCAGCTTTGCATACATACACTTTGGTTGAACAACAACAGTCCCCAGCAGTGCCAGATTTCAAAGGTAAATACATCAAGAGTGTGTATCAAAACCTGTGTGCACCCTGTCTGCTTATAAAGAGAAAGACTACACTGATCTTTAAAGCTGAAATAATTGGACACCTACCTGCATATTTACATTGCCTGACATGGTGTTACAATTACTCTTTTTTGTGGCTTCCAAGGTGCATTTGTACAAGATGCAATAGCTATCCTTGATTTTTCTTTTGTGTTCCAAGTGAGGCCATCTCTGTTGCCCTCTGTGGAAGCTCTAGCACTACTGATTTTCTTCTGTTTAGCATTTATCCTGGTTTGGTTTTTAAAGAATTTTTGATTAATTTTTATCATGTGAGGATGAAATGCTACTCAACTTACTAACTTGTATATTTTACTTCCTTAGAGAAAAGTCACCAGTTTTTGAGGAAATTGAGAGTGGAAAAAAAAATGCAGGGGTTAAAAGGTTTAGCAACATCCAGTGCTGTACTGAATTATGTAAGGCAAAAATATTAAGTAATAATATTTTTCTTATTGCACATAGCCTGTTTGGGGATTATGTGCAGCAGGATGTATGGATCCCAGGCTCCTTCCTTTATTTTTTTGGGGGCTTTAATGCATTCTTGTAGCTAAAAAAGTTGTTACCTTGGAAAACTTTTTTGCTTTTCTTTTTTTTTTTTAGTATCTCAAGGGTTAGCATTACTGAACAGTAAAACTATTTTGTAAAGCTGAGGTCCCCAAACCGTTTCTGCTTTGTGTGGTTTGAGTGCACAACAAACAATATCAGCTTGCTGCTCCTGCTGTCAGTCAAAATCTCCTGTAGCTGCTGCAGAAGATTTGTGCATCCCATGCCAGAGGAACTGGATTTCAATTCTTGTTTGACAGCTCTGGAGGAGCCTGTGCTGTGCATGCAGCTATTTTGGCAGTGCAGGCTGTGTAATGTACAATGTTTGATATTTCAGGGTGCTCAGGGCGGGATTTGCGCCGTGAGCTCCTGAGCACCGGGAGGATGCACGAGGTGAGACCCACGAGGTGAGGGCTGTGTCCCCCCCTGCTGCACCTCCCTGCCCTTGGCTCTGCTGCCTGGGTCTGGCCTCCTGTGTGGCAGCAGCACATCCAGCTGTGCCTGGTGTTCCCCTGGCATGGCCCAAGGCAGGGGAAGCCATCCCAAGGTGCTCCCACCTACACAGGTGTTACAGGAGGACAGGGCTGCACACGTCCCAGCTGTTCAGCCCAGCCTCTTGTCCATCAGTGATAAGCCATGTTTCAGAAAAATATTATTAAATCCTTCTCCTTGAAGAATCTGAATCAAGGTAAATAATTTTCCTGACATCTGCTTCCACAATGTTTTGCTTGCCATTATGTGCAGACGTATTCGAACACGTAGCGCTTGCCAGTGTGGGAACACTTTGTTCTCTGATGTGTTCAAAATGATGTTGAATGACTTTAGCCTTCACCTATTAGGACTTTTATTTCTGGAAAATGTTTATAGCATGCAAACAGAGGAAGCAGGTGTGAAGGTGCAGGCACATAAACTAATCCTCCAAAAGAGTTTTAGTTGTTGGTAAGTTTGGGGAATTTTGTGGTAGATCAGTGGCAATCTCCGAAATGTCATTCTCCAAAACACAATTGTGTGGCTATGTGAGTTAAGGAAAAAAAAAAAAAAACCAACAAACAATTAAAAATTGTATTTTAAGATGTTCATTACCCTAGCAATCTCTCCTGCTTTGTTAAAACCGATTTCCTTTTGTCCTGTAGGTTGTCCTAGAGCACACTTGGGGAGATTGGAGATGTTTTGATATTGGAGTTCTGAACAGGAAACACACTTTGAGTTTCAATGCACGTACACATCTATATATCTATAGCTTACACAGGTTTAAAGGAAATCAATTAGCAATTGACTATTGCAGAGCAGTGGTGATAGCATCTGGAAGTGGGGACAGTTTTCTAAGTCTGAGCAAGGCTTTTGAACATTCCAGTACTTTTTGAGGACAAAATTACTGGGGGAGGAGGAAGCTCCTCCTTGCAGAATTTCATTATTTTAGGATTTCAGTAAGTGCAGATGAAAATGCAGAAGTGTAATTTGTCACCAAATGTTTCCAAATCTAAAATCTGTAATCCAGAGTTGCTCTCAAGGCTTTCTCTAAGTGGCCCCCATGGCTTTCAGCTCTGTCTGCTCCTGTTGACCTTTAAAGTGTGCTGGAAGGCTCATCCCTTCCCTGGGGCTTGAGGAGGGAGGAATGGCTACCAAATGTAATTCCTGGTGCTCCTTTCCTGCTCAGTCCTTGCTGGCTGGAAGGCCCAGGTGAAACTACCCAAGATGCCCAAGGGCAAAGACACTTTCCTGAACAAACTGAAAGAAAATTTAAGCGTGTAAAGCAAAACGGGTCAGACCATTCTTTCTCAGCAGCAGAGTTTGCTTTTAGCTTTATTCAAACAATGGTTCCCCATTCCTCCTCCCACTGGAAAACATTAAATTATTATAAGTGATACTGAGTGTTTCATGCATTTTGTAGTACCTCAGGTCGTAGAGGTTGCCAGTAAGTGCAGTGTTTTCCTTCCGAGCACAGGGCTCTTGATGTCTTGGCTGCTGCCACTGGAGGTTTAGGTGTCAGAGTTGTGCTACATATGTGCTGTCAGCTCTGCCTGTGAGCACAAGCTACAGCTCCATTTCCCAGCCTCCTAATTGCTATTAAAGGAGACAGCAGCAATCTTGCAGCTGGCATCTCATTTCATCAAAGTAGTGATAAACTATATTCAAAAAAAACTTCTCTCACTTCAAAATCCTTTAGTTTTGGTGACAAATGTTAGGGTGTATTTGCATACAAATCACTTTCTTCCAGGAAAAGGCTGATTTTTTTTGTTGCTGTTGTTTTTTTAATGCTTTCTAAACATAGTTTGTCTGAAAGTTTTATGAGCTAGTCTTTTTTTTTTTTTTCATACACAGCCTGATGAGCTGCTTCTGGAACAGAAGATACTGAAACAACATTAAATTGCTTGTTGGTTCCTCTTTTGAGGACAGCCTAAGCATGTTTTGCTATAGAACAATTTCCCTTGTCTCTTACAATTTTTTGGCTTCTCATCTCCATTCATAACTTTACTTATCTTGCACATATAAATTAGTAGCACAAATATAATTGGATCTGGCATCATAGCTGCAAGGGGTTTTTTAAATTGTTCACTATTGGTTTAACTTTTTTTTCAAGTTTGATGTAAAAGGTTGGGGGTCTTATTCATTAACTTTGCATTCTAATCAACTGTCCTAAGAAAGTGGCAGTCAAATAGAAATTTTATTTACTTTTTCTGATGGGAAATATGGTTTAAGAGAGTTTAATTCTCTCCTACTGAAAAATCTACCCTGTAGAAGTACTTTTATCTCTTGATGACTGGTTGCATGGCAAAAAGATCTCAGCCTAATCTATCCTATTCTTGGACACCATTTTATCTCCTCTGCAATCGAATTTGTCTGTAGTGGAACCAACATTCTTTTTATCACCCAAGGTCTGATCTTCAAGCTTTCACCTTCAAAAGCACAGCCATCCTTAGGCAGACTGGTAGCTCAGAATGATTTATAACTGAGGAGAACTTTGAAGTTCCTATAAATAACCAAAAAAAGCAGTGTTTTCTGCCTTTTTTAGTGTTACTGCTGTTTGCTAGCTTATGCTTAGGCATCTCTTGTGTCTTCCATTCTGTATCAGTGACATGCAGCCAGGAATGACTGTGCCACCAGTTTCTGAGTGGCCTGATAAGAATCCTAAGATAGTAATGTAAAGCCCAGGGAAAAAAATGATCCCCAAGTGCTTTTCACACCAGTGGTAAGACCAGCATGGGGCTGCATGTGAAACACAGAGAGGCACATTCAAGGGGACTCTGCAGAGAACATGTTTAATTTCCAGAGCAACAAGTCTGCCCATCACTTTTGCAGGACTGAGCTCCCTAACTGCAACACTGATGTTGGGAGGTCGCTGAGAGATTCACATCCAGCAGCTCAGCAAGGGGAAGCTGAGCAAATGACAGTGGAGATGCTTTCATTTGGAGGAATACCAAATGTTCCTGCTCTTTCAGCCCCTAGATATGGGATATCTACTTTGTGACCTTCAGAAAGAGAAAGAAATTCACATTTCTCAGCAAGATGGCTCTGATGATGATCATAAACCCCCAAGATATGCTGTTTGCTTGTAATTTAAGGAAGAAACACGTAGATCTGGAAATTAATTTGCAGATACCAAATTCAACATCAATTTTCTCCCTCACATCCAGGATGAAGTTGGAATGCTGTCATCTTTCTTTGTTGGATTTTTTTGTTTGTTGGTTTGGTTTTGGCATGTATTTACTTTCTCTTTTAACACTGATAAAATGTCAGATTTAAACAATTTTTTTTCTTCCCTCGAGGGAGCTGTCTGCTGGCAATAAGTGCAGTGACATGTTGTTGTTATCAGCTTGTATTATGGTAACACAGAGAGTTCCAAACCAAAGATCACAGCCCAAATCTTTGGGGATATGTAGACACACTGTGGAGTTCAAACAGCTACTCAGATCTTGCTCCAGTGAGACTTTTAGGTCTGGGATTAATTTGGAGTGCACAGGGATATTGCAGATTGTCCCACTGGTTCCAGCAGTGGAAAGGGAAATACCTACTATTGAGGGTGAGGTAGGATTTAAGGGTTGAAGGGCCACAAAATCAGATGCTTGCCTTAGTGGCTATCAGCCTAAGGTATCTGAAACCCTCACCCTATACAGCACGTGTAGGGAACTACATGCAGGTATTGAAGTTCATATGGATATCTCTATCTGGACCTATGCAACAAATTGGAGAAGGGAGTGGAAGGAAGGAGAGCAGGTGTGAGTCTCTGCAGAGCAGAAAACCAAGTTGGAAACACAGATTTCACCTCTTCAAATGTCCTTTCACACCCCTTGTACGGTTGATTTTTGTTGATCTCACAGCTACAAGACATGCAGGGTCTCCCCTTGCTGCTTATGTGGCACCACCCCTTTGCTTTGGAGCATCTGTTTTTCCCAGAGGTGACCCTGTACTAGGCATGAACAACCTGGGCTACTTTCAACAGTATCAGGAACAAAACATCAGTGGCTGTTACTGACGTCCTGCAGGACACCACTTTTGGATTTAGCTCCCCGAGAGTGTGTGCATTTCTGTGCCTCTGCACAAAGGCTGGCAGCTGCTGAGACCAGCACAGGAGCATCTGCACCCAGCTGCTTTCGTGGAGGTGATGGGCTAATGTGGAGATGCTCCTAAGGGCAGAAAGCCAACCCAGCTCCTGCTGCACACAGCCCTGACAGGATTTTGTGGTGCTGCCTGAGATGGAGTTTGGCCCTTACAGAGGGCAGAGGAGAGGGGGAGATGCCTTCCCCCGTCTCCTTCTTGAGCACCTGTTAAGGAGCTAAGCATACGCTGGTTCTGGATTTGCAAATCATTATAATGACAGACTGTGACAATAAAACGAGCCATGAAAATAGATCATGTAAAGAAGTCCTGGATTAAAAATCCCCTGGTACACTGGGACACGATAAAACTCCACTAAGTCAATAATCTGTGCATTAAGAACTCCTCTGGTTATGTAAAGGAACTAAAACAGTCTGTTTTTCTTGGTGAGCCAGAGGAAGCAGTAGCTTTGGGTATGTAATAGGATGATAAAGAGTGCTTGCTTTTCAGTAGCCCTTACAGTGTAACTTGATTTACAGATCAGATCTCTGCTGCTGACAGTAGAAAGACTGTAACGATGCCAATGACCGTGTCTAAGAGAGTCTCAGTTGTGTCTTTATTCCAAGTCCACAGAAAGGAAATAATAAAAACAGATAATCACATTAAAGTAATGGTTTCAGATGACACTCACAGAAAATAAGGTTATTCAGAGTTAAGCTGCTAGTTTGTCTTCTTCATTCCCATGTTCTTGAATATTGCAGGAGTCCTGGATGAGAGTATGAATTTATGTACCGTGCATCGCGTAGCGATTCAGCAGAGCTGGGAACAATGGGCATTAATGACAATAATAGCATTAGAGCAGCATCTACAGAGGCAATCATGACACAGGGCACTGTTGTCCTTATCCAAGAGAGCTTATTATGCAAGTGAAAAACAGAAAGGAGACCTACTTTCTGATTCCCTCCTCCTTTATAGCTTTCATTGTCTTGGGTGCTCTGCAAGCTGTGTTTTACCATATCTGCTGGAGTTTTATTTTGTATTAAAAGGAGTGCTTTGTACGGACAGTTTCATGTTGAAGATGTACTCTACATCTGTTTTACATTTTCTCAGCCCTTAAGTCTGACTTCCTCAAAACTGACTCCCCTGGCAAGTGAGGAAAAACGCACCTTTGGGAGTATTTTGTCCTGACACACACATTCTCTGTGAACCTTCCCACAGACACCAAGCTTTTTGTGTTAAAGCAGGTATGAAATAAGTTGTCAAAATTAAGTAGCTAAAGAATGGTGGCTTAAAATAATTTCTTTTCATGTTGAGCTACCTCTTAGTCTCTACTTAAATGCTACACAGGGTCTTTGATATTTCCACCCCACCTTTCTCTCTACTGCAGCTGAGTGAGGGCTGATTCCCTGCTTAGCTGCACTCGTTGTTTTAATCCCCAGAGACATAAACTACAGAAGAGACTATTTGCTCTATCTCTTTTCCTTTTGAAGTACCTTTGTCAGCCCCCACTTACCTTTCCCTCGTTTACCCTTTCAGTGTCCTCCTCATGCAGCTATTAAGGTTTGTAAGGGTCACAGCCTCTCTCCTGACACACAGAGGGGGGGGTGTGCCCCTGGGCTTCACTGGTGAATGCTGCACAACTCCTTCAGATGTGAACAGGGCTGCTTTCAGTAGTCCTCCTAAACAGAAAAGAAATTTACATTTACAAAACTAGTAATCAACTCTCTTACTTGCAAAGTCATTTCTACTACATCAACTTCAAGGGTGCATTGGCCAGTGCAGTAGAGACACACTTCCATTGTCACAGACTTTGCAATTTTAGCCATTCAAAGGAACTGATGAAAACACACTGGGACATTTATCACATTAAAGATGTGATATTGCAGGGCAGAGACACTATAATTTGCCTCTTTGTCATGCAAGTGTGCTGAAGGGCTCTTTCACAAGGGAAACAGAAGATTCTCTCATTTTTGGGGCTGTTCCTAGAGATGCTGATGCTTTTACAGAGGGCTAAGCCATTCCTGCAAGGAGTGTAGTAATTTAGGCTCATCCTACTCCCATGCAATAGTTCCCTGGAACAGCATAGCCTATCCTGTTGCTGTAGGTGCAATTTCAGTAACTAACTATGCAAAATATGCCACTGGCACTTCCAGTTTAAGACAAACACAGCTCTCCATTGACTTGAACCGGAGCAGTTTCCTGAATGCCCCAACAGAACCAGGTGGAAAACCAACCCTACAAATGAATGGAAATCAGGTGGTTTAGTCCATTTTAAAACTTTGAAAATCCCAGCAAACATTACAATATTCTTTGAGAAACACACTTAGTGTAAGATAGCCTGAATTATCCAAAATTCCGTTTTCCAAAACTCCCTGTTATTCATGTTTCTCATTATCTATAAATTACATTCAGAATTACCTTAATTACCTGAAACCTTGGTTATCCAAACATATTCATTGTCCCCTGTGATACTCTGGTAATTGATCTTGTACTGCACTGCTCCAGCTGATGCTTCACTGGTTACAGAATGAAGGCACAGTTGGTCTGCCACGTGCTACTACAGGTTTGTCTTTTTCTGTGCTGCTCAGCATAAAGCTAGTGCAGAGTTACAAAGAGTACATGGAAAGCTCTTGATCATCTGCATTGATAGGTATTTGGAGAAAGCAGAGCTCTTATCTACCAGTTTCTCCAGCAGGAGGTCTGACAGAACCTTCCTGGACATAACTTAACTCTGGAGAAAACAGAAGAGGATGAAATGAAACTTCTTAAGCAGCAAAGTACTCCAACACTGCCAATAAAGATCTGGCTTTTCACAGTTCCAGATCCACTGGTTTGCTCAGGTCAAATCAATTTGCCTTCAAATTTAGAGGAGAGAAACCCCAGGGAGATTCACCAAATATTAATCTGATTAATTTTCTACTGTCACCCACCATAGATGCCCAGAACAGAAAAAAGATTGTACTTTCAAGTGCCACAGACAACAATGTCAATAATGTTTATGGTTTGTACAGAGCCTTAATTCTCAACACATTCTGTGGTATCTTCCTACCAGGTAAAATCTTGTTTCCAGTAAAACTTATTGCCTGGAATATGGCATCCAATAAATTTCAAGAAAGGAAATTTGTCATAACTAATATTTAGTAATTAATTATTCCCTCATTATAGCTCCTGAATCATGAGCTAGAATATAGCTTCATAATGATTCATTTTTGGATATGATGGTGCTGCAGTGTTAATTAAGACCAAGTGCTGAAGCATTTTCTCACAAGTTGTTTTTTATTCTCAGGTGGAGGAGTTGGATCATGAACTCACTTTCTCTGTTTAAAATGAGGCATTGCAATGGCATGCTGCAATTCCAGCAGGGTTATTTTGGTAAATTGAATTCAGTGCAGTTTTCTGGTGGTGCAGGTCATTTGGACAAGACTTGTAGCTGCTGAGCAGCTTTGCCTGAACATATCAGTTGCTACGACAAATGCCATCACTCCAGTGTTTGGGCCCAAACCCTGCTTTTTGACTGTTGCATGCCAAATGTTGTTTGGTGCCTGCTGTCAGCTTTGGGCGTGGCTGTTTATTTCAGTGGTCTCATACATTTATAGTTTCTATAGGTGCATTTATAGCTTCCTGTAATTATGGCCAGTTTTGTCATTTATTTAGAAAAAGGATATATCATCTGAGGCAATAAAGAGGTAGTTCTGAGCTGGAATGGGTTGCTGTACAGCAGGATTTCTTTACAGGATCTCAGAGCGTCCCAGCAGCTATGGATGACATTCTTCTATAGTGGGACTTCTGCCTTTTCGTGTTGGTCACTTGTTATTTATTTCTTTTGGGCCTTCCAAGATCAGAAGCTTGATGTGACTCTAAGAATGTGGTCATGATTGCTGTTACAAATATAAATTAAATCTTGAGTAAATTCCCACCAAATGGGATTTGGGTCAGAGGTGTGTTTCTGAGCCACAAACTCCCACAGCTGCCCTCGCTGTGGTTCCACTTAGGAACCTGCTACTGCCCGAGGCTGCCCCCGAGGCCAGGAGCCAGCAGAAAAGGAGAAATCCTGCAGTAAAACACCACTTGCTATGAGGAACTGAGCTTTTAGTTGACCTACTTGACATACCCTAAAGGCATTTAAAGGGAATATCAAATATACGAAAGACTTGCTTAAATGAAAAGTGAGCAGTCCTGAATCTCGCATTTCCCCGCTGTGGCCCTGTGTCTTGTGGAGTCACTGTACTTTGTGGAGCAGCACTTTGTACTTTGCTGTGCCATCTAGCAGCATTCAGACTATAAACCATGTCTATATTTAAATCAGATGTATTGACTTTTAAAAGTAAAATAGTGTTTATTGTTCATTTCTTGGAACTACTGCATGTTTCACTGACATGAAAAGTTATTTTAAGTCGTTTCAGTGGGGTGAGAAGATCAAGTAGAATAAGAACCCCTCTGTATAAAAGCTACAATGTGGTCTTCAAAGAGTGCACTTATCACAGTGTGGAGAGATCCATGTCAAAGATATGCAGGGATTGCTCTTTGTTCTAGTGGAACCACTAGTTCTCTGATATATTGTATAAGTCTGGTCTTCTGCATTAGTGTAAACATGTACTGAGCTGCCTTATCAAGATCAAATTATTTAGATGATTTGTCTTATCTTAATGGCTTTTTTTTTATTAATGCTAATATGTGGCAGAGCAATATATAAAAAATCGTATGTGGGTTTAATAGTCTGAAGCTATTTTAAAGTTTTTATTGTAACTTTATTGCATTTGCATTGGTTCTTAATCATCTTTATTGTTCAGAGCAATTTTTTATTGTTCAGAGCAAGTTTTTTCCCAAACTAGCAAACTCTGTGATGTACTGTTTCCTGTATTGTACCAAAGCACTCCTCTAACATATATTTAAATACAGTTCTACATGTAAAATCCACTAAAGAGTTCTCCTTCACATTTTCCTGTTAGGAGATGCTCACTCTTAATCCAAACAGCCTCTACAGATTTCCTTCCTAAAGTCAGTCACTGCATCTTATTGAATAAGGCTTGTTCTGGGCTGGGGGAGACGTCAGGTTTTGCATTGCTAGAGGTTTATGGATGTCCTAATTCTGAGGGTTTACTGGGAACTGAATGGGTGCCTTGACATATTGTTGTAATGAAGAAATATATACATTTGATTAATTTTTAAAGGCTTTTTGATGCCCTCTGTGTGTACGTGTGTGTGCTGTTTCAGTGTTCTCTTCCTTCTTAACTCCTCCTACAGGCAGCATCTGTGAAACCATTATTGTTTTCCTCACCTAGAGAAATTGCTCCCTTAGCCTTCAAAATGTGAAGAATCGTTCAAGGGCAGAAAAAGATAAATGACTGGCAGTTGTTTTTCAGTTATATTAATTTTATTAGTCATGCATTCTCCCGTGTTTTTTTCAGAGCTCTGGGACTTCTTTCTCTTAGCAATTAGAGCTTTTGAACAAAGAAAACTTCTGCTTAGACGCAATGATGAATTTAACACCCCTGCCCACACTCCTCAGCTGAACCTGGGGACGTTGTGGTGAGTTTTAATACCTGAAGGTTTGTCTGAGTGATTCTCTCTGCTTGGGGCACTCGATGCAAATTCATGTAAAACAGTGCAAGAAAAGAATAATCCCTCCTGCTGCCCCCCACGGCGCATTATTTCTGCATTCCCATCAGCTTATGGATGTGCAGCAGGGCTCTTTCATACAGACACATGAAATAGTTGGAAATAATCATTTATTACAGTTTTCTGCAGCTGGTTCTTGTAGTCCCTGAGCTGCCAGCACCCACCCCGAGGCACTGTCCTCCCTGCTCAGGGAGGGCTGAGCTGGCCCCTGAGCAGCCTCCTGCTCCAGGGACAGCATCTCCCATGTCCATCAAGTTCTTCCCGCTGTTACCAAGAGATGGTGGCAGCACCTAATCTGTATTAATCCTAAAATGAGCACAGCCCCGATTTCCAAGGCTGGAGTCCCTGCTGTGGGTTGGTCTGTGTGTGATTAGGGTGTTTTCAGCCTGGAGGGAAGGCAGAGGCTGCTGTGCTTTAAGTTATTTACCTAAGCTTATGAAATGCATGCAGGAATATTAAGTCTCTGTATTAAGTCTCTATAGGTATTAGAGTTTGGGACAATTTTTTAATGAAAAGCAATTAGTCAAAACCAAAATATAAATGAAGAAGTAGTTTTTGAGGTGTTTACCAAAATTAAATCTTTAAGGAAAAATTTTATTAATAACTAAAGTACTTTTTATGTAAAAAACTAGGATGCTAAAAATAGATATTAAGACTTTTTAAACTTTTTCAGATTTTATTAACTTCTACTTTTCATTGTTAAAATATGTCTTTCCTTTGGCTGCTTTTGGGGGGGAGGGATTTGGGTTTGTTATTGGTTTTTCAGCTATTGACTCTTGCACTCCCTCTTGTGAGAGGGAAGACTTTTTAAAGGAACAGGAAGTGTTTCCTTTCTGATGTGAGCTATGAATTCCTGACTATGTTACACATTGATAATAAATAATTTTCCTAAGTTAAAAAATTTTATAACAGATGGTATGGAAAGCTAACAATATTGGTGAAACCCAGGAACTTCCTAAAGTAGCAATTACCCTTTCACTTTTAGATATTTTGCCTTTTTTCCCTTGTATTTTGTTCTTTTAAAGCCTCACATATTAAGAAAACCTGTCAATTTTAATGTTTTTAAGTGGTTCCTCAAAAAGACAAAGAAAAAAAAGAACTTTATTCCTATTGTTAAAGTGTCAGTACCTGGAGAGCCTTTAATTTTTTCCTTTTTTAAAGCTTTGAATTGTTCTGTTTGAAGTTCAAATTCAGGAATAAAACAAGAGTCAAAACTGAAAGTATGTTTCTATATAGCAAATTAATGGACTTAACCAGAGAAAAGCTGTGTTCAGTTCTAAAGCTTGTCACATAAAAGGAATTTTAACCTCTTTGGTGTTTCTTATTTTTTTTTATTTCTTTCCTTTTTTGACCCCCCCAAAGGCCATTTTTCCAACATTTCAGAACTACAGAATGTGTGTACCTTGCTAGTTATGTGTGAAAATTTATAATAGGCCTTTTGTGAGGTTGAGTGGAGTCCCATTGAAGGGAACGTAGAGCCTGGCCTAGGCCTTAGATACACAATTACAATAATTTAGACTTCAAAGTCAAAATCCATATGAAGCAAATAAAAATTACTGCTGAGCCTTTGAATTTCAGAAAACTCTGTGTGTAGTAGTGGAAGGAAAATTACATTTGAAGTGGTCACCATGCAGATGTTGGCCACAAGTTTTGATTTTCCTGTAGAATCTGAGTCAGTTCTCTGTCTGATCAACTTAAAGTCAGCATGCAGAGTTATCAAACGCTCACCTTTCAGTCATGCCCCAGAATCTTCAGGGTGAACACATCCTTCAATCCACATGTGGGGATTTGTGCGTGGGCTTGGCACTCTTGGACAGGGTTTTGACAGTGTCCAGGTGCCCCTGCAGCCCCCTGTTACAGTAAATATCTCTGCCCATCCCAGAGGGCTCCAGTTCTCCTGGTCTGAAAGGGCAGTGGGAAGCAGAAGAGATTTACTGAGGTGTGTGCAGAGGGGCTGGTGAGGGCTGGGAGGTGGCACAGTGGTTAAACATCCTTGTGCTGCAGCTGTTCAGGAGCTTGAACCGTGCTTGCTTGGCCACAACCAAACAAGTGACAATCTTAATGGACCAGCAGCAGTTAATTTGAATTATGGAGGAGGCTCATGGTCTTTGGTGTGTTAAACAACCCACCCAGCACTGTGCAGGGAGTGGTCTGCTGGGCCCAATGTAAAAGTACAAGTGATTCCCTTGAAAACATAGGGCATCCTTGGGTTTTAGTTCAGTTTGAGGGAAATGGCTCTGATCCACTCTTGCCTTACTGCTTTTTGTGCTTATGCACTTCCACTAAAACACCCAGAGTTTTATGCTACTATCTCTGGTAATCTGAAAAATACTGACATTCCCTAATGAATCTTTTAGTGTGTGTGAGGGTTTGCGTGTGGATTTGTGTGTGCATATTTTGCTATTAGGGAGAGAAGTAAGGTTGTTGAGAGACTTCTGCAAGATCTAGAGAGAGAAACTTATTTTACAGATTATAGTAAGATGTAAAGGTTTTTCACTCCTTAAGATGGAGAAGTTGACATATTAAATTGCTTGTGCTCCAGTGATGTGGACTGACTCAGAGAATTTGAAGGAAATAACAGCTGTGCACATCAAAGCTTAAAAATAGAAACTTCATCAGTCAGTAGCAGTTTAGAATGAATAAAGAAATCACAAAATTATTAATTACAGTGTTTAGAGAAAGGAAACACAAAGTTCAGACTTTCTGAGAATGCTGTCATCAGCCTTGCAGTGTGTCTGTGCTGGCTGGCAGCTCCTGGTCCTGCTGAGCTGCTCTGTTCAACTGGGGGCTCCTGTCCAAGCATGGGCACCTACAGCACCTACCCCGAGGTGATTCAGGTTTCCCACCTGAACTGACAAAGGGCATATGGGAGAGTCCTGCCCTTCTGGAGTGGCAGCTGGGTGCCCTGAGGCAGCTCAGATGGCAGTAGATGCTTCAGTCTAAGGAGTAATTGCACATAAACATAAGTACAGACTGACTTTCTCTCACATTTTTAATACACCTGAAGCGTTTTCATAGCAGTGTTTCCAGTGGTTATTGTAGAACAGTAGTAATTGTAATGAACAGTTTATCTAATTTTAAGCTTAGTAAGAATTCTGAGGTGAATAGAGCAGGTGTACAGATTAAAATCTGACCAGATATAAAGTTAAAAAGTCTCCTAGTGTCAAAAATTGTAGCTAAAAACTATGATTTAAAGTTGCAGTGGATGGTTGTTTTCTTAATGACCTCAAATCCATGAATTTATTCTAACATTTTCCTTTGAATATATTCATAGTTAAATATAACTTGAATGTTGTCCTAATTACATTCTCATGTTAATTAGGTCTGATTCAGAATTTCTATCATTATTCTTTGTAGAATTATTTTGAAATGATGGAAAGTTCAGCAAAGATGCTCCATTGTGTGATTGTGCCTTTGAATTATTTATCAAATTCAAAGACAGAAATATAGCTAAAATCTAGTCTGAGTTGTAAATGAGTTTTGGTAATGTAAGGAGGAAGTGCAAGTCCTTTTTGCAGAATGCCATGGGTGCAGCATTAGGTACTGCAGGAGCACTGCTGGCCTCACGTGAGCAGAGGGGTTCTGGTTAATAAGAAGCCTCCACTGCACCAAGTGGTAAATGCTGTCTGAGCGGATAAGACAGAGAATGTGTGGAAGAGGAGAGCCAGATACAGAGAATTTAGGAAATGAGAGTGCAGATTAGTGACAGAATTAAGAGAAAACCTGTCCTGTCTCAGTCAGAACCAGAACTGCCGAGGAGACAAAAGCTTTCCCAAGAATTGTTTAGCTCATGTTTTCCACAACCCATTGCAGTGGCAAGTGTACAGTACCAACATCAGTAGAAACCATCATTAATGCAGAAATTGTGGCTGTGGCCCTGAGCTAGGTAGAGAACAAACAACTGCTGGTGAGGCGTGTGCGAGTCTGAGAGGGCGAGACACTGCTGGGGAGAATTGGAAAGGAGAAAAGGAAACTTGTCTTAATGTAAGCAGCAGTTTTGCTAGAGGTAAGTGAGGGGAAATTCTTCATTTATAAATGGTTCATTGAGCCATGATAATAAAGCAGTGCTGCAGAAGAAGGATAATTATCTACTTAAGTATCAGATGCCCTAAGGGTACAAGCTTCCCTTCTCTCCTTCTGAAAAATGAACTCAGATTAAACAAATGTCCTTTTTCCTGTTTTAGTGTTGACATGGATTTCCTTTTTATGAGTAAAATTAATTAGTTTTCCTATTCCTTTATTCCTGGTATGGAAATCAGGTCTGCCAAGGAACTTTGCAGCTCTTCCCTTGGGCCCTGAGTTTAGCCAGTAGCATCCTTCATGGATGTGCTTTGTACAGTGCACTGGGAAGGCACAAACCATTTACAAGGGGTTTACTACACCTGGTAACTTACCAAGGGACACAGCATTTCAGAACTGAAACCCCACAAAACTAGGGGGTTTGTGCCCATCCAGGATTGTTTTGTTTCCAAGTACCTGTTTTCTAAATATATTTTTCTCCTTAACCCCATAAATGGTAACAAGAGAAAAAGAGAATGGTGGTGGCATAGCTGATTCTGTACAAAAAAACTCTGAAAGACAGATTTTCAAAGCAGATTAACACCCACAGCTGGGACCAGTCTTCTCCTGGATTTTTTGGGAGCTGTTACAGGTAGAGCTTGTTCAATTCTGCTCCCACTTTAGCAAATTCCATTACAGACTTGTCTGTCCTCATCTGAATTTTGAAAAATGATCAAAATCTGCCACTACATCTTTACTTCAAGAAACTGTCTGGTTTTCTCTCCTATTAGAGTTTTAAGTGTGCTTCCTACAATACAGTCTTGGTGTATGTAAACATGTTGTGTCTGTGCTTAGGGAAATAATTGATCTTTCACACGTATTAATCTCTCCCTATTTCAAATGTCTCACGTGGTTCTTGACAATCAGGTTGATGTAACCTTTCTGTGAACCTGTTAACTGCAGAGCAGCTCCTAGTTACCTTTCCTGGATTATAGAGAATATTCCTGAATACCTGCAGGCTTCAAGATGCAGTAAAAATAAAGATAACTGTAATACAATGGCATGGAGCTTAATTTTCTTCAAATAGTCCTTTGAACACTTGTTTTAATACTGGAAAAAAATAATTTTTGTAGCCTTTGGTCATGAAAGTTCAAGTGGTGTTAAAGGTTACTTTTAAGGTCTTCATTCTGCAAATACTATTCTGTAAATCAGCAGAGAATCCTGTCTGCAGGGAATTGAAATGGGAATCAAGTACTTGCTTGTTGGATCTGCACAAATGAGGCTCTGCTAAGAATTCTGGACCATATTTATAATGTTACAAAATTGACTTTCAAGTGAGGAATCACAGCAATTATTAATTACTGTGAACACAGCAGATCAGATGCCTGTGAGCAGCGTCTGTGTACTTCCATTATTTACTTTATAGCTTCATTTCACTGACTCACAAATCACAGTCACCAAGGTAGAATTAAATCAAATATATTAACAGGGTTGTGAACATTGTGCTTAAAAGGAAATAGTCTTAATTATCTTAATGTATTTTTAAAAACACATTATTGTTACAGCAAGTGAGCATTCCTTGTGAATTGTAAACAATGTGTAGAAGTACGTGTTCTGCTATGATCAGCATAGTGCCAGCTTGTCATATTTAGGGGCCTAAAATCTGAGGTGTAAGATCAAGATTTTCAAAAATATATATCACATATGGGCAAAAGCATTGTAAAACTGCTGTCTCAGACCACACATCCAGAGCACTCTTAAATTTCTCTGGCTTTCCCCCATTTTTAATCACAAAAGAAAATGTCCCTGACTTTCACAGGAGATAAATACCAGCATTTCTCTGCTGAGATGGTAAATTAGAGTCTGTGAAAAATCTTCTTTCCCTTAAATGTTCCAGTATAGGTCATTTTGCCCATATCTGAGGGATCTGAGGATAAGAATTCTGAACAAAGCATCACATAATTCCTTGTATCCAGCCCTATTTCTGAATTTCTCGCTGCATCACCAGAGAGGAGGAGCTCAGGTGATTCAAGGGTGGTCAGAGCCAGGTTGCAGGCTGGGGGTGGAGACTGTTCTGGACCCCTCAGATCTGTGTTTGTGCCTTGACACCGCCCCTCTCAGATGTGCTGGTGTGTCCCCTGCGGCCGGTGGAGCGTTTCCGTGACCTGTGTCCCGAGGAGGTGGCCGATCTCTTCCAGACGGCACAGAGGGTCGGAAGTGTGGTGGAGCAACATTTCTGTGGCACCTCGCTCACCTTTTCCATCCAGGTTTGTAAACCAGTCAGCTAAGAAAGGTTTAATGGTTTGTTTTATCAAGCTTTCAGCCTTTTTCCCTAGTCCAGTCCCAAAAGGATGTTGGAACTTCAAGGGGTAATAAATGCAAAATAACAGTAATAAAAAAGAGGAAGCCAAATAACTGCATTGCAGTCTCCCAGATCTGCCATTGAAAAATCTAAAAAGGAAACCAGCTGAAAGTGTGGTTAATTAATAACTGCAAAACTTTGCATAAAGCCAGCAAACACTCTCAAACACTGCTTTTTGGTGAGTATTTCAGGAAATATTCTTCCTTCAAAGAAGTGTTTGACCTCCACATCCCCTGTTCCACACTTAACCCACTACACAAGCTTGAGATAGGTGATCCCTCCTCACAGCTATTTATATGCAGGCAGAGAGATGTAGCCATGTAAATACATTATAAATTCTGACCTTTCAGTTGTTTGTGCTGGGGTGTTTTTATACCAAAAATGAACTCTATTTAAAGCAAACCAGGAGACTAAGCTCATTCATTAGAATCAGAATTTAAGCAAGCATACTTTGATTAAATTCTTACTTCCATGTGTGATTTTATGTTCACAAGGATTAGAAATCTACTGCTAGCTATTGAAAAATATGATCTGAAAGAATGAAAAATAGAAACTGTTGTTTTTGTGATGTGAGATAGTTTCCCACTTTGCCAGGGTCTGATATGGAAAGGACCTTTGTCCAAAAACTTAGTGTTGAATGGTCCTAAGGAAAAATATGCTAATTTAACAGACAGTGTAATTGATGTAAATGATTATTCAGTAAGATTTCTGAATTCCTGAGTGATCCTTGTTAGATCCTCTAAACTGAGATTTTTCCCTTTGCTTACAGGATGGCCCTGAAGCTGGACAAACGGTGAAGGTGAGTGCTCATTATGCAGAACACAAATTAAGACACAATTATAAGAACTAATAAAAAATCAGAGCTCATCATCTGCAGTCCATTGCTGTATTGTTACTTTATCCTTGAGATTAAAAAATCCCAAGTGTACAATAGCAGTAAGTACTTTTTATTGAAATTGCACAAGATAATGTTTACAGATTTTCTTCCTAGACAAAAATTTTCAATCAAGAAAATATCTCTTCTAAGCTGCTGGGTGTATTTGTACAAGGAAAGCCTCACGAAAGAGGCATCTGGTTTAGTTTTTTGTTTGTTTTATGGAGAAAATATTGCCCTTCCATTCATGATCTCTTTGTTTTTCTGTTTTTTGCCTAATGAGTTGTAGCTAATTATAGGAACAGTTAAACTGAACCACATTATGAAAATATACCTTTTGTCTATGCCTTCTCTCAGTGTATTCATATCACATTCTTGTTACTGAAGTTCAAATGTAATGGGCCCAGTGAAGCTGAAAACCAGATTTTAAGTGTACTTCCAAAAAAAAAGGTGGGAGGGTGGAAGGGAAGAGGAGGATTTATGATTATATTCTCTACTTGAGTAATAACATAGATAACATCCAAGATGTCTCTGCAGCCATGTTTCACTGCCTCGTAATGCAAATGCAATTGCATGTGTAGTTAGATGATATGCCTCAACATTAGATAAAGGCTATTTTTTATGTTTGGAATCAAAGGAAAGTCAAATATGGCTATGGGTTAGCACTTTGTAAAATCAAATTAGATGTCTCAGAGAACCTGTTTGACTTGATTAAGATAACTGTAACAACCAAATGACGGTGGATAGGAACATTTTACTTTTTTTCCAATTTGCTGTATTGACCTTATTTTTCCTTCCCCCTTTTGCTGCCTGCTTTGAATATTTAACAGAGAGGTAATAGGGAGAGAGAAGAAGAAATTAGAATATTGCCAAGCTTGGGATGTGATGAAGGAATGTAAGGCAATTTATTTCTGTACTGTGACAAAACAGATTCCTTGGCTCATGGCTCTGAGTGCATTGCGTGGGTTTCACTGGCAGTGTCTGTTCATAGGTGAAATAATAAGTTTAAATACAATTGAAGTAAATTTTGTTATTATCACCAAGATGATTTAAGAAGAAAATCTGAGGATTTATTTTAATATCTTGGATAAATCTTGTTCTCTCTGTAAAGAAAAGCTGTATAGGAATGATTATATGCGAGAAGAATTATTTGTATGAATGAGCAAAGGCAGATGTAAAAATTCCCATCTTCTGTGATTGCGAACAGTAACAAATGTAGGCCTTAAAAAGACAGGAAGTTCTGTGCTGCTTTGTGCTTGTACTGGAAACAAAGAGCAGTAAGTACTTATTGGAAAATGGCAGCCAACCTTCATGCCTCCTTCTCACACTTTTAATAAACACCAAGATGAAAATGGCCCATTCTTACAAATGTGAACCTCTAGACTTTGCAATAATGAGTGTGTATTCATAAATCAGATATTATCAGTTTGCATTTCTCTACTTTTCTGCATCATTGGGCAACACTGTAATTTGTCATCATGGCTTTTGGGATGTTTATCATCCAAAAATGCCAACAACTATTTTCTTCAGAGAATTTAGAGCTTTCAAAACTTCAGTTGGGAAAGAAATTACTGTGATCAAGATCATCATGTAAGTGAACAATAGGGTGGATACATAAGCAGCTGGTTTCATTTAAACTGTTCTGAATCACAAAGTTTGAAAAGACACCTATGTGACTTACAAATAATTTATGAACCTTAAATTCAGTGTGTCGCATTTCTGCATGTGGATTCTTTTGAGGTTTTTTTCATGTATGAAAATCCAAAATAATACAGTCTCCTCTGAGGCAGCTTTTAATTAAAATTTCTGGAACAGACTAAACATTAGAAAAACATTCTAAAAGTAAAAATAGCAAAACATCACAATAAATATCCAAGGGAGTTTGTGGAGACTGTTTAAGTAGGGTAGGCAAGCGTATCTCAGGAGCTAATTAGGTGTAGCTGATTTTGCTTTGAATGGGGTCACATACCAGATGGCTTCAAGAGTCCTTTCCCTTTGTATTTTGTATAATTCTGTGTACCTGTGTAAATATAGGCTACTATATGTGTTATGTAGGAACAGAATACAGGAAGCAGGGGAAGAGTTTTGACTTTTCAATTGCTCAGTGCAAAATTTTGCTACAGAATGGGAAGAGCTATCAGCCTAGCTGAAGAAAAAAGCTGGGAAATTTTGTCTGAAAAAGATCGAGTAATTCTCCTTCTTTGTCCACAAGAAGAAATGGTAATCCATGTCCAAGAAAAATCTTGAACCTGAATATGATTCTCAGGTCTTTGCAACAGAGATGCTGAAAATTAAATGTGCAATGTATGCAACAGGTTGAAAGGACATGACCCTTTCCATGTGATTTTAACTAGAAATCAGTGATCAGTTCGTCTGCCAGTGTTACATGTCCCTTTTGGTGGTGTGAAAGCTGCTGGTGTGTGCATTTTGTGCTAAAGCCTTTTTAGTTACCTTATGGGGAGCTGTTCTTGATCTAATTGTAGTTTCATTATTGCTGTACTCTGTTCCTCCTTTGCATCTAAGGCAGCAGAGCCCACGGGTCAATGTTCTGGGGAAGTTTATGGCTCTTCAGATTCCCCTTTTACTGTGTGTTTTCACTGGATGGGCCTTTGGAAGTAATTATACCTGACCCTCAGTTAAGCAATCCTTTGTAACTATAGATGGGTTTTTCTCACCCTTTAGTAGCTGGAAATATACACATGGTAAGGAATTGTGAACCATGTCCCAAGTCTCAGATCATAAGATAATGCAATACATTGCTTCATAATATTTTTTTGTAGCTTTCCACCTATTTTACCTGTTCCAGGCCTGTCACCTATTTATGAGAGAAACAAATGTCCTTCTCTAAAAATGGTCACAGACTTGCACACTGTTTTATTGTGAGGGGTTCTTGAATCACTCTCAACAGAGAACTTGAGCATCTCTGGCACCTGAGCAGTGTGTCAGCAAGCAAAACCATCTTTTAGAATTCAAGATATTTTGAATACTTATTTCTTATTATTTGAGAAAGAAAGGAAATTGTGTTTAGGTTCTCCCTTAAAGATTATTCATCTCTGCGATTTTGAGGTCTCTTTTTATTGGAGAACACAAAACCCATGGTGTCCTTGTGCCAGGAATGGAGGGTGAGTTTCATGCTGGTTCTGTTTGAGAATGCCTTAAATATCCAGGCAATTTCATGGATCAGGGAAATCAGCTCTGCATCTTAATGCAGGGCTCTTATTGCTATGTCAAGTGAGCGACGTTTCAAGATTTCCCTAGTATATTTTATAGCCTTCTTTTCATCACCAAGTCAGCAAATGCTCTGGCTGCCTGGGTGGATGTATAGCTTAGTGTAGAATAAGCTCTCAGGTTTACCTTTTACGTGAGATTCAATCACAAGAAACTCCATGGATTCTGTACTCTGTAAAGGCTAAACAAATCAAGCTGGCAGGAGCATGAGGCAACTAATTTATCTGTAGAGACAAGATAATATTGCACAGCAAGTGTCCATTGCACAAACACGTATGAACACATCCTCTATTTTGCAGCAGGGCTGAAGTCTCCAGCAGCTCAGCACCTCCTCTGTTATCCATGAGAAAGGGCCTGTTTGCCAATTACAGGTTCCCCTAAATAATAAATGAGAAAGCAAAGCTGATGGTGGCAATGTGGGTATGTGTGCAGAAACTTATTTTAGGTGTCACACATTCCACTAGTTATGAGAAGATTGTCTCATGATTATTTTTGATGTACATATTTTTCTTTTCCAGGTGTTTTTTAATGCTGTGTTAAATCAATTCACCTGGCTTGCATTCCTCAGAAATCTTAACCTGAGCTGTGGAGCCCAGGGCTCATTTAAGCCCACAGCAGACTTCTCTTTCATCCTCTTTGTCTATTTATGTCTTGACCCAAAGTACTGGACTTCAGGTTTGAGTATTTAAGTTTAATCAGATTGCATTTCAGACTAATTGCATTGGAAGGATTAAACTCACTATCTACAGTACTTTTGATGCTTCAGCCTGCTTTCCCTGCAGACCAACAAATGTGAGTCCTGGTGTAGTGGAGTACTAGAAACCCTCTTTTGCTCTCTTAGAAGGACAAAAAAAAACTGGTGCTTGAGAAATGCGAAGATTTTTTTCCTTACCTTTAAATAAATCTAAAAATTTGCATTAAAAAAACATAGAAGAAACAAATTTTTGAAAACCAGATTATTCTGAAACATGGGAAAAAATCATCTCCTGTACTTTACCCCTTAGAATGATGATTCTCTTGAAAGCTTGTGAGATGTCCAAAAATGATTTGAGGAAGTGCAGCAGTGTCTTTGAATTGCTCTGAGAACCACACTAATAGTATTTGGTTGGAGACTATGTAATATTGTGGACAGGTAATTGGTACAGCAAATTCAGTAGTCTCAGGGCTGCTATGTCTGTTTTGAGCTCAACATTTTCTATTTCAGTACTATATTTAGTTTGGGGTGGTTTGGGGTTACTGATGTATGTTTTCAAAGCTGGGATTATACTGCCCCTCACAGAGATAGAGAAGCAGCAGGATCATCCATACAGTTTCTCCCTCCCCCCTTAAAGCCTTTTGCCAGCTCTGTGTTTTCTACTCACTCTAAATAATAATTCCTGCCCTTTCCTTCAGGGCTCTTTTCAAAATCTGCCCTGTGTTGTTCTAAACCTCCTTCCAGTCCTTTGGCCAGAGCTGTTTTCTATGATGCAAAATAAGTCCTAATAAGTCTTTGCTTTGTCAGGTCCCTACTTCTGTTCATAGAATGTAACATTTAGTTTTTGACTGAACAATAAGCTTTCCAGGAAAAACATATTGCTATTTTGTTCACCAGGCTTACAGATTTAAGAGGCATTGGTAAATCTGTAAACCCTTCCCTAAAAGAAATAATAATATTGAGGACCTAGAAAGAGAACAGTTCTTTTGGCCCCCATAATTTTATCAGATCAGTTCCGGTACTTCACACATGGTAACAGTTGACAGAAGTAAGAGGTGCCCAAGGTACACCCATGGAAAGTTGTAGAGATTGTTTTGAAGACTGAAGAAGATGAAAGAAAAGTGGGAATGTGGAAACAGCCTAGTGATTGATGGACATAACACCATCCTAGCTGTGAATACCAAAGGCCCTAAGGCACTGATAAATTGAAATGATGACCTGGATAATGAAGTCTGATCTAGAAATACTGGGTTGTGAAGCTCCCTGAAGGAACGGGGACTGAAATTTTTGAAAGATTCTCTTTAGTAATGAATTATGAGAGTTCTGTATCTAGATTATTTTGAATTTCCAGTAGTGAATGTCATGGCATGCTGTACCTCTGACTTGTAAAGCAATGTAATCCTTAGTCCCTGTACAAACACAGAATAGTCTGTATGGACTATAAATATAAAAACCCAAAGCAAACAAACAAAACCCCCAAACAAAGCAGGGCTAAAAATAGGCAAGTATAAATGAGGATAGTCAATGAAATTTCCAGAGATTTAAGTTGAAGAATGGTGATGAAAAGGAAGATTTTACTATTCTGTGCTAGCAGCTCTACTCTTCCTTCCTGCCATATGGATTTCTTAGACGAATGTTCTCTTTAGGTAGTTTAATTCCAAAAATATCCCCAGAGCTAGTCACAGATATTGACACTGTCTAAATTATACTATAATAAGCAAGTAAGTGGGTTCAAATGCTCGTTTAAATTGCCTTGGTGTGCAGATATGAAAAGTCCTGCAGCTCTGCTGGCCACATCCAGCTCCATCCTGGCCGGGCACGTTCTGGTCAGCCCCAGAGCTGCCGCTGGGCTTTTCCTCTGCTCACGTTTGGTGGGTGGGAGCTGGAGCAGGGAATCCGAGGCTCTGCCAAGCACTGGGGTGGCAGGCAGGGAGTGAGCATTCCAGGAGAGTCGGTGGCAGTGAGGATGTACTGTCCCAGTGCCCAGCAGCCACCCTGTGTGACAGCAGAGCCCAGGGAGAGCAGCGCCAGTGCCAGCGGCTGCTCCGAGGGCAGCAGAGCAGGGTCAGACACTGCCCGGGCTCTGCACATCCTGCCCCTGCTCCTGCTTTGACAAAAGGTTTTTAAATATCCTTGGCTGGTTTGGGTTTTTTCCCCTGGTATATGTTCAAATATTTACAATTTTCATGGCAGAAGAATCTTGAACGAATCAGTCTTTTTTATTCTTCAATAAACAGAATTACGTTTCAAAATGAAAAAGTATTTCTAGCAAAAAGGTAGAAAAATCTTTCCTCTAAAAGTGTTATAACAGAGTATTTGACAACAAAAACTTTTTCTTTGTGAAAACAAAGCCTCCTTTGGAAATGCTGTTTTATTGAATTGACATGTTTTGACCAAAAAACACAATATAGGGAGAAGTGTTGAAAAATCCATGACATACTGCTCTTTATTTGCCCCACAATGACTGAGATTAGGATCAAAAATCCTATGTTTTAATTAGAAAGTATCTTTCACTTCTTTGTTCTCATGTAACAGCAATATGTTTTGCATTTAAAGCATTCTCTGTCTCAGAGTATGTACAATCAATCAAATGCCACTCTTGAGAACAGGTCCTACAAATACTGTATTGTACTTGAAACGTAAAACCTTTTGAAATCCCATGCATGAGGTCTAAAATCATTAATAGCACAGTCAAGGCTGTCTGAATAATTTTTGTGTTCCAAGCTCCATCTCATCCATAATACTCCTTCTCTTTGTCAATCCTGTATCTTATAAAACTCTTCTTCTAAGAGGGAATGACTGGGTTTGTTTTGTTTCTTTTTCATTTTGTTACAAACATTGTTTTTAACTAAAATGTAACTCACCAAGAAATGTGCAGAAGTATTCCCATTAAATTCAGATGCATAACTGGATGTTTTTCTCTGTTTTGCAGTAGGTGAAAATTGTTTATTAAGCAAGTATTACAAAGCTAGATTTCAGTTAAATAGATTTCTGACTAATTCTTTCTAAAATTTCATATAATGCTTTAAAATGAAACACAATGTGCCTGTGCTCTGATCTCATGTGATTTTGCACGTTTGTCTTTGCATTCTTACCTACCAGCTACTGTTTTTCCCAAGATCCCCATAAAATTATTCCTATGTTGACCACAGATTAGGAGAGATGTCAAAAGGTCATGTGCAAAACAGACTTCTCTGCTCCGTGCCAGTGTGAGCCTTCCATAAACAGGCATTAACCCACACTTAAACTCTTTTGTGGCTGGGTTTATTGGGTGTTCTTGCCCCAGGGCATTTGCAGCTGACTGATCTGTGCTAAACTTTGGTGCCTCAGCTGGCTGGCTGCACGCTGTGACATCCAGGGGCTCGCAGGAAGGGCAGGATCACGGTTCTCTGCAGTGGCAATGACCCAGATTCAGCCAGACAAAGGCAACCCACTCATTAGAGACCTGGATGCCTTCTCTGCAATATTAAAGAAAAAGTTGGCTCCATATTTTTTCTCCTGAAAGTCACCTCTCCTTCTGAAAACGAGAGTGTGTGCTTAAAGCTGTCCCTGCAGATCCCTGTGCAGAGAGCCTGCACAGCTCGGAGGAGTTTGCTTCTTAAAAATGTCAACAGGGAAAGAGTGCATGTGACATTTTTGCATGGATTATCGAGGGGAGGGAGGCCTTTCCTAGCCCTGTGTTCCTCTATCACATGAAGGATAGTGGGTGCTTACACTGCCCTGTAATCTGTGGAATATCCTCTGAAATACAGGGATATCTGACCTAGTCCGTCTCAGTCTGTTCTGGCAGCACCATGTCAGCCCATGCAGGACTTTCTCTGCTTGAAGTGATTTAGAAATGGAAAACTAAGGTTAAAATAATAGCATAAAACTTGCTCAGCAAGCTCCAGAGAGGATGACAGGGTGAAAAGTAGGCAATATCTTTACTGTTTAAAAAAAACAAAAGTCAGTAATTCAGGATTACTGAAACACTGCAGTGTGTTTCAGTTCATGCTCACGCTGGACAAACCAAGATTTTCCTGCAAAACAGCAAAACCCTTCTTTCAAGCCTCATTTGCCCCATCTCTCCTGAAAGCTGTTCGGGTGCCCTCTGGCAAGACCACTCTTATGCTGGGTTTTTGCTCACTCCTTAAAGCTAAGCTGTCCTTCGAAAGAATTCAAAATATGCCCTTAAAATCCACTCTCAGGGAGCTTTGTCCAACAACCCCTCCTGGTTTGTTTGGCCATAGGAAAAGCCCTCACTGTGTGGTGGTGGAGACACTGCAGTGTCTGAAGGAGAACAGAGCTGTGCTCACATCTTACATTGTCCTTTCCCCTGCTTGCAGTGATGGAGTGAAGCCCTGCACTTGTGCAGTGCAGCTCAGCTGGGCTCTCCCCAGGGCAGAATCCCAGCCAGGGCTGTGGTTTGGAGCTCTGGACTCCCCTCTGCTTGGCTGGTTTGCAGTTTCAGTGGCAGCCACTGAGAAATGCTCTGTTGCTTGCACTGTGCTGGTTTTCCAGGCAGGTGAGGTGCAGCACTCCCTGGAGGGAGAAACACTCAATCCTTCCCTTTTGCAGAAATCCAGGTGTCTCTGGTTGGGTTGTTCACACACACACACACACACACACATACCAAATGTTAGGAGATGTGCCTTTAAAAAAGGAAAGGAATAGCTGTGAAACAAAGCCTGATTCTTCCTTAAATGTAGGCAGTTACCTGGTAAAATCAGGTTGAGAGCTTTAGCCTCCTCTCAGCTTTGGATCACATAAAAGAAATCAACATCTATGGGTGCAGTTCAGCACAACTGCCAGGCTTTTTCTGGAGAGAAATTCCCTGTCTGACTGGTAGACAACTTGCCAGTTCAGGATTAAGATTTTTAAAATAAATTATTCTGTGGCTGAATCAGATGCTGCTGCTTAGAATTTTCTTTCAATACATAACCACTGTTCAGTCCCTTGCATTTGAAGGAAAAAAACAATTATCATTGAAACTTCTGCATAGTGAATTCTGTAAATAAAAGCATCTCTGGGTATTTTAGTAATGATGCCACAGCTGACATAAAAAAGCAGAAGATCTGAAAGAAACCCTGTGTTTGCTAGATTGCCCAGCTCTTCAGAAGGAGAAAAATGGTTTTTCCTTTGGTAATCTCTTACATTATTATCTAGGATGAACCAAACCATTTTCTTTTCTCTTCCACTTACACATTTTGTGAGTTACCACTTCCATTGCTACCATGAAATCTTTGTTTCATGTCATCTGCCTGGCATCACTGATGTGAATTCTCTCTGTGAGAGGCTGAAAGAAAATAAACTAGACCAGATGGAAAGTGCTCATGTGAATGATTGCCTTGATCTTATTTGTAAAGATGTTAAAATCTCTAATGATGAATAATTCCTCTATCTGATTTCATGAATGTTGAATTTCTCTGATTTCAATTATAAATTTTAGTATTTGAAGTAGATAATGTCCAGAGGTAACACTTCCTTTTTTTTTTTAACGGGCCTGTGAATGAGCTTTATTAATTCTCCATTGAGAAGGTATAGAAAAGGTCGTATCACTGTGATGTTTCCTCACCTGGCCTTCCAGCACCTCAGGTGGAGGGGAGATATCTTTAGGGGATGGTCAGTCTGCCCAGATTGAGGAGTGGATCAGTTCACACTGCATTTAATGAATCCTTTTTTTCCTGCAAATAAGTCATGTGTGCACTCAACAAAAGCCATTCTTTAAGTTGTGCCTTTTGGTGAGGCCACCCTGAGTTACACTCAGAATTATGATCCAGCAGAATATGAATTTATAACCTGCCTTCGATTGTCTGAGCCTGATGTAAGTAGCACAACCTTGGTGTCTGGGGCAAGATTTTTCTCTGGTATAAATGGTTGAATTCACTTGTGAAAACATGTGAACTAAATCAGTGGGGCTTTTTCCATTTCTTTACAAACATTTTTGATCCTACAATTGTTAAGTAACCTTTTGATTTCAAATAGTTTATAATTTAAGCCTACAGTTATTAGTGGTATGTGCAAATCTAATAATTCTGAATGAAAAATAGCATTTTGAGAAAATAACTTATAAAGCATAATTCAGCAAATTCACTCATACTTTTTGTGAGTTACTACTTTCATTGATACCATTTTTATTTTTTCTTTAAATATCTTTCACTTCACCTGGAGAAGCTCAGTTATAATAATTATAAAGTAAAAAAATAAAAAGGAAAATATCAGCTTTATTAAGTTCTAATAAACTCCCCTCAGTGCATATCCATTTAGTAACTTTCATTAACATTAATGAGAATTATGCATAGATCCTGGGGAGAATAGGCCCTGTTGTTTTATTTCTCTTCCTTGTTTTCAGTACTAAATCTTGTCCTGCAGTCAGTTCTACAGGGCAGTCAGGCATCCCCTCTCTCAGTTGTTTCATCTGCTTAATACATCCAGAGTGAGCACCTCCTTTAGCATAGTGAAGGTAGAAAGTTCATAAATTCAAAAGGCAAAAAAAAACTAACAGAATTTGTGGACACACATAAAAACAAGGGATATGCAAATTAATGAATTAATAGATTGCTATTGATTACCAGTAAAGCCTAATTAAATAATAAATTTTTCCCCACACAATTACTTGTTTCATGTTATTAAATGATCAAATCCATAACTAGTTTGGAAGCTCAGGCTCCTAGAATTAAATGAGGTGCTCAAGAGAGCAAAGTTGTGTTTTGGAGGAATGGAGACAGAGGCAGGGTCTAGTTACATGGATTTATGATTTAATTTTCTATGTAATCTAATTTAATGTAACTATTGAGTTTCTCAAAAAAATGAACTTTGATTAGATTTTGTTGACAAAAATAAATACAAAATATAGGGTAGTTTATTCATTATCTGTTGCATATTGAGAAAAGTGGCTCACGGGTACTTCTGTACCTTAAAGGGCCTTTTTTCCCCATTTCCTGTGCTTTTAGCTGTACTCCACAGCATCACTCGTCCTTCAGAGCCCGTCCAGGTGCAGCACATCCCAAAGGTACAAAATCCAGAGGATACGACACTCATTTCTGTGGGAAATTTAATTCATTTTGTATAACTAACAGCTCCATCACCTCTCATTTCTGGCTAGACATCAATATTTCATAGCATTAAATGTGTCCAGAGAAACGCTGCATGGGAGAAGGAAAGCAAGCAAATAAAGCTCTTCGGTCTGACATACTTTCACTTAATTGGGAGCTTTAAGAGCAGATCTTGGGAGAAGGAAATGAGTCTTTCGGCTCGTTCCCTTCTGCATAAAAGCCGCTTCGTGCCCCAGCAGAGCTGTGAGGGAGAAAACCGCTGTGGTGCGATCGCTCCGCGCGGCGCGGACACCGCCGGGCCCGCGGCTCCGGGGCTCGGGCGGTGCCTCCCCGCTCGGCCCCGTGGGCAGCAGCGCGTCCCGGGGCACCGGCACCTCGTTCTCCGGCCCAGAGCTGCATCCTGCTTGGGTCCGGCGGCTCGCCGGCAGCAGGCTGGGGTGGGAGACAAGGTCTGGTTCTGCCGGAGGGCTCTGCACACCCGAACGGCGCGGTGGGCGTTCAGTCACCGCTGTGCCCGGGCTGGGTCCCCACAGCTGGGCCCGGGGAAGGGCACAGGGCCGTGGGCAGAGCGCCGCTGCCTTGGCTTTTTTTGTGCCTTGCCCTGCACACCTGGGCTGCAGTTGCCCCTCCGGGCCTTCCCGTGCCTGGGGCAAGCCGCTCTCCTGGCGGCGATGGTCCTGGAGAGGGGAGGGATGGCCCAGGGATTCCCGGATTCACTCAAAACTCTCCGGGCTCAGCGCAGGGATTCGGCACCCGGGCCCCTTGAACCAGGCGAGAATTGGAAAAACCGACGTTGTCCTTCCTTGGGAGCTGGAAGGGTTTGCTTTGTCTGTTCAGTACATAAAATGACCCATTTTTAAAAAGCCTCTTCCACATCTTTCCATTTTCTTATGGTTAGCATGTTGAATTTCTATATGAATCCTTCTATTTGTTGAACACCTGGATACATAAGCAGAAAAAGTCGTTCTGTGGTGGTCTGCCTGGGTGACTCGATAATTAGCAGCAGATTGCAGTGGATGACATCCTGTTCCTTAATGGTCAGGGCTGCATTTTGCTTACATTGGGTTGACTTAACCTCAGGAGGTCTGGGCTGGCAAACAGATGTCAGCTCTGTTCAGCTGAATATCTTCTGGTCATTCCAGTAAAACAGGGAATATCTGTGCAGAAGTGAAAGGCAGAGAATTTGCAGTAACCATTGAGTGAAACACCCAAACAAATTTCAATAAGGAGGCAAAGACAGGTTGCAAACCCTATTGGGAAATGATAAATTGCTGTTAAATGTTGTAATTATCCCGTGACATTCAGGACTGAAACTTAAATAAATTCTGCTGAAAACTTAAAAAATAATGGAGAGTGGTAATATGATTTAATAAATTAGGCACAGAGTAGGGGAAAAAAAATAGAGCACAACAGAAAATTAATATTTATCTTTTACCAGTATGTAACACACTTTGTTAAAAATTGTCAGAAAGTGAAGAAGAGTTTGTTAGACAAATTACAATTTTAATTGCAGACGTAATTGATTATACACAGCATGCTCATTAGGTTAAGGGAGAATATGAGGCAACTCTCAAGGTCATTACAGTAATAGATATTGTAGGCATGTAATTTGCGATAAGCTGGTTCGTGAACATCTAATTGCTCATTCATGGCAGTGTGTCTGGCACTTTTACTCCCCAAACACCTCTTTGTCCAATTTATTTAACACCCCTTAATATTCCAGGGTCAAATTTACTACAGGAGGCATCAAGCAGTGAATTTTCAGCCTCCAAATTATTACACCACTTCACCCTTTTTGTGCCTCAAAGACAGAGCACGCATCACTAAAAGTTAGTGGTCTGGCACTAAGCAGGGTACATACAAATAGAAATACTCACCCACAGAGAGGAGCTAGGATTTCTCATGGAAAACAGCTGTTCCCTGCCCTCCCCAATGGCAGCCATACACTGCAGTAGGATGCCAAAAGAGATGTTCTTTTTAAAAAATGCACTAATTAATAAGAACTTTATGTTGTTCCCTGAAAGAACACACGCTAACAGTGCTTTGTTAACTCTTTCATTATTATTTTGTTTCACTTCTTTGACACAAAGTCATCAATATTAGCTGTCTCCTTGGATGAACATTAGTTGGAATGTCACTCCTCAGTTCTTACAGGCAGGCAAAAGAGAAAGAAGCACTTAAAATGTATATCAACTACAAGTAACAACCGTTCTTCACTTTGATATAATGCTTTATATTCTTAGAGAGAATGAATCACTGTCCTAATCCTTGACATGCAAAGAGTTGAATCCAGACAACAGCACCAGGATAGGACTGGAAATTGAAGCCAGACATCCTGAGGTGCAGGTTGACTAATTTTCTACCTCCTCTATCCAGTCATTCCATCTTAATACAGCATCAAGCAGTCCCAATGAATTAATCAGGTTATGTAGCAGTGCAGAGTGGTGGCTGACGTAAGACAACCAAAGTCATTCCCCTTGGATTAAGAAGTAAGGGAAAATGCAACTTTTGATTCAAGTATCTTTGGCTGTATTACAGGAATCAAGGATTTTGAGTTTTGCTTAGGATTTGCTTTTTTGTTTTTTAATAAATAAACAACATGGCTCTCAGAGCAGCATAACTTTCCTTTATAATAATTACCTTATTTGCAATTTGTCTTATTTCCACTTGACATGACATAGTCCATAATTATATATTGTTTAATGCTGAAAAGTGCAGTAGATACTTATTCATATCTATATGTGCTATGGATATTTATTCATACACCAAATTAATTCCAGTATGATTTTGTAGTCATTCTTCATTAATAGTATTTTTAAGATTCAGAGGTTTGAAGTCCCTCAGGAAAATTATTCTATGTAGAATCATCATTTTCCATCTACTAGCTCTACTCTTGACACTTTGGTTTTGTTCTTTAAAGAATTGTCCATAATGATATATATTTGCTAAAGCTCTCCTTTGCCATATAGAAATTACCATGTTGGCTGACTGAGTGTCTGATTGATGGTGCAAAAATAATCCCCATGTTCACCCATATCTATCAATCCCTGTAACTACCTTGTGGATTGACCGTCCCAAAAAAATTGTTATGCAAACACACTGCCATCTGTTGTGTAGTTATTCTTCAGTAATAGAACATAAACTGGGGATATGTCAAAGTAATTTAGTAACTCCACAAATGTAAAATGAGACTTGGTAAATATAGTGTGTTACACTGAGTTTATAAACCCTCGTCATATGCAGCCATATAACAGGGATACCCAGCGTCTGCAAGTCTGGCTTGTTTTGTTTCATCCATCAAATGCTGATGTCAGATCTAGTTATGAGGAACATGATGTGAATTATAATAATTAATTTTAAAACAAGGATTTAAAGAATTCTGTGGCTGATACAAAGCCCACTAAAAATTCTGGGAAGTTCCAAGCAATTTATAAGACTGTCAGTATCTTTTAAGCACCTTCATTAAATGAGTTTGGAGTGTACATTCACATTTATACTGGTGGTTGTGCTACCTGTTCAAGAAAGTATATGTGGATTTATCACTCGCTTTAGCAGTGAAGCCAAAAGTACCCAAATAAAACAGGTATCTCCTAGAAGTAGGTGCTGGTTTTTAATTGGAGAACTATAGGAAACTGCAGATTAATGAAAAAAATTATTAGCTAGATTCTTGTTCTGTAAGTGCAGTTCTCAAAATGATGTTTAGACATCTTGATAATTAATGAAGAGGTTTCAAATGAAGCATTTTCCAGTATCCCTTCTCTTTGCTAATTTCCATTTTTTTAATTAAGAAAAGATAAATTGTAACCAATTATTGAAAATTATATTGGTCATTATCTTGAATGAAGCTGCAATTAAACTTGGTTTTCACAAAGAAAGAAGGAGTTGTCTTGTCACAGTGCAGGTGTTTGTGTCCCTGCTGGCTGTCACCCTGCCTTTGGGCCAGGGCTGCAGTGGGGACCAAGGAGCTGCGTTTGGCTGAGGCTGTGCTCAGACACTTGGAAGTGCCCTCAAGAACCAGAGCCCAAATCCCACTGGCTGCAGTCCAAGTGTGCCTTCACTGTCTCTTAGCAGGTTTTGTTTAAATAACCAGCAGGGGATAAATCCCTTTTTTTCCTAAGCAGAGGTTGCCCTTTCCCAGGGAGAACAAGCACTGGCAGCTGAGGAGGTGTCAGCGCAGGGTGGACATGGGGTGATCTGTTCCCCTGCACCAGCTGCTCCCTGAAGCACTGTGGCATCCAGAGCCAGGCTCCCTGTCTGAGCCTGGGCACCAAGGCAAGGTTTTGTCCCCAGAGCCAGGCTCCCTGTCTGAGCCTGGGCACCAAGGCAAGGTTTTGTCCCCAGAGCCAGCCTCCCTGTCCGAGCCTGGGCACCAAGGCAAGGTTTTGTCCCAAAGGACTGGTAATTTCCCTGTGACTGAGAGGTGACAGAGAGCTGAGAGAGCTCTGCTGGACCGACCCCTCCTGCTGCTGGGTCTCCCTTTGGCACCTCTCCCTCCTTGGCCTGCCAGCAGCCTGCCAGGCAACGTGCAGCAGGGTGGGATGGTCCTGGCTTGGGAGAGGAGGAGGAACCCTGCAGTGATCTGTGAGAGCAGAGAGAGAACAGCCCTGAGGAGAAAAGGACAGGGAGGGACAGTGACCCCAAAGGACAAGCTGAGCAAGATTCTCCTGCATTTACTGGGTCTCTAATATGACCCCAAATAATCTTTTTCCTTTTAAAACAAACAAGCAAAACCAACCAAGCATAAAAGAAGGAGAATTTTATTGAAAGAATTAAGGAGGGCTATAGGGATATGGTTATTTAACTGCTTATATTACTCAAAATGAGTAACCTGAGCAAATGTAAAGAAACTAAATTTATTCTGTTTTCTAGCCAATTTTAATAAAACAATTTAACCCTCTATCTTATGTTAAACTACTCTACAGTTTTCATATTAGTTTCACCTTAGATTTCACTCTGATTAGTACAGGTTTGGCTGCAATCAAGGGTAATTACAGCTTCCCATCCTTTTCCAGAAATATAGAATGTGAAGTGGTTTGCACTTTAAACTATTTTCTATTTATTGTTCACATCCAGTTGGATGTACTAATAAGCATTAACATGCAAATAATTATCACCAATATTTGATATTCATAGAGAACAAATGCTAATACCGTTAATACATCAAATATAAAAAAGGCTTTTAATTCAAAAAAGAAAAAAGATTAAAAATATTAGCCTTTTATATAAAAAGCATTCACAATGATTATAAATTCTATTGAGCTTGCAGAAAACTTGAGCTTTGAGTTTGCAATATCTCTCATTAATGTTTAGCCTCAAGAAAGAGTTTATAATAAAGGGACTTACACAGACAACAGATAAATAGAAATGATACAGCCAAGAGGGTTGAAGAGCCCTGGGTATTTTGTTGTCATTCTACCAGGCTGATTTCCATCAGAGGTGCTGAATATGCCAAGAGTTGTGTAGAAGATGAAGCGAAATGCAATATGCATTGATAACAGCTAAGGCTGGAACGCCAGGAAATTATTTTCTTTTGATTCTCCTCTAAGTTTCTTGTTCCTGTTATAACTTCCTGTGGGATGGAAGAGGTTAGCCCTGTTCTTGCAAAGTCAGCGGGTTGGTCTAAACCTGCAGATCTCAGTGGAGTGGTAATTGGGAGGAATCTAATGTGCCATAAAACAGAGGTCAGCGTGGGTAATCTGGTGTCCCCTGCTGGTTTTAAAAACTGTGAGTATCTCCTGCAGATGGAAGGGAATGTTCTCTGTGTAGGCACTGCCTGCCTCGAGAGGCTGTGCTGCCTCTGTGCCCTGGATGTGACTGGGGCTTTAGTGAGGGAGGGATAAAAGGCAATCATCTCTGTTTCTACAGGAAGGCTGAGCTGAGCAGTTTGCTCCAAGGTGGTAAAACCAACCAAAAGGGAGTCTAGGATTTGTTGCAGACAGAATGTAGTTTATACTGGGAGGCAGCTCCTGAAGTGTGAGGCTGGGAAGGGAGGATGCTCAAGAGCAGTGAAGAGGGACACAGGGCTGAGGTGGGAAAGGCTGACAGGATCTCGTCTGCAGGTTGTGTTGGATGTGGCAAGAGCTCAGCAGGAAACAGAAGGCAGGGAGCTGAGGTATTTGGGCAAAGTGCAACACCATTTTAAGCCAAATTCCTGTAGGTTTGGGATCAGACCACTTGGGAATTCTGTGTGCATCTGTTGAGGTGTATAAGTGTCCCTAAATAACATGTGCTAAAAGCAATCCTCAAATGAAAAATGAAAATGCACCAAAAGTATGAGCAATATCAGCACTTTGTTTTCACAGTGTTTGCAATAAATACTTTTGGTGTTCTGAGGCTGAACTAGGAGAGTTCTTTTTCTAAATAGATTTTTTTTTATAGCTCAGTCAATAACTGCTAGTAACCTTAATCTCTTTCCCTAAGTGTCATTATGTTTTATGAATTTTTAATAGAAATTAATCACTGAAATATTTAAGTCTTAATTAATTAATTACACCAGAAATTTATAGGCAATGCAGTGTGATGTCTGTCAGAAAAAAATTATTTAATAGGCTTTTAGTTCTGCCATTGTTCTGCCTTGTCAATGAATTACTTAAGTGTCATTTGTTAAGTGAGTTAGGTCAATAAAGTTCTCTAGCTGTTTTTCAGAGAGTGAGCATCATTTCCAGATAATGTATATCTAATTCTCTTTTCACTTTAGTCTATCTGTATTGGCTAGTGTGGGTTACTATTAATTAGCCCTTCAAAGCAGATTAGGCAGGAAAGATCCTAACACAGTCATACGTAAAGGTTCACAGTGACAGAATTCTTTAATTAGGAAGTGTGGGTTAGCCCTCAAATGGATTGCCATCTGTTAAATTAAAGCTGATTTCCTTCATTTGCTTATGTAATGTTTCTAAAGAAAGCGGCTCTTTTTATTTATGGAAATTATATATTCCCTTTCATTATTTTCTCTTAATTGATTCTGCATTCCTGTAATTAGTAAGCAATGAAAACACAGTGCAGGAGAGGAGCCACAGTAATGGACAATATGACCCTGTAGTAATTGCCACATGAACTGTAGAACATCATTCTGCTTTAAGATGTTCCTTTTGAAGTGTTCAGATTAAATGAATATAAATTTAAATTCCTGTTTCCAGGGGAATAAGCTGCATCAGTTTGTGTCCTTTTTTATTAGGTTACAGCAAACTCTGGAGTGGGCCTAGATATGCAACCTTTTCTCTTTTAGCTTTTTTAGGCTGAAAGACAAAGGATCTTGATTTCACAATCTTTCACAACTTACGGATTTGGTTTGTAAATGACTGAAATAATTAATCCTGGGTTACTTAAATAATCATAGTGTGCTGGGGGGCAACATAAACAAGAAAATTCACATAAGAGAAATTGACCTTTGGGAAAATTTCCCTGATACTGAATGGCATCCTAGAAATCTTGGAGTTCTCTTGTCAGCTTTGGAGTTCATATTGTGTGGGTTTGCTCCTTTGCACAGCAATTTTAATGAAAAACATGTATCTAGAAAAACAAAACCTCCTTGAGCTGAAACTCTCTTTTCCTTCTTTCTCTGATTTCTTTTAAAGAAGGAGCTGTTTGGTCCTGCAGTAATGGCTGTGGAGGGAAGACAATTAGCACTCAGCATCTGATAGACTGCACTGAGCTGTGCAGACACACCCTTTATCACCAGGGAAGGAAAACCCTGCTGCTGTTGTCAGTGGCTGCAGACATGAACTCAGAAGTTTGTACCTAATGTTGGGCAGCTTCTGTTTGAAGAGTGACATCTGTGGTGGCACAAGTTACAAATTACAGTTAAGTCAAGGATTATATCTCCAAGCTGTGCAGCTATCGATTGCCACGTGGAGATATAAAGAACTCTTCTTTCCTCCCCTGGATAATATAGATAATTAGATGTGCTGTTAAGAGGTAGTCAGCTTCTGCTGCAGCATCTGGCAATTGCCAGTCCCACAGCAAGAGACTGGCCCTGATGGATTGCTGGGCTGGCTTGGGTGGGTGGTGGCACTTCTGGTGTGAAGGGTGTCACAGGGTGGTGCCTCTCAGGGGGCTGCTGTTAAAATGGGGTGTGCTGGATGCTTTTCAGAAAGGAGCAGGGAAAGGGACTTAACTTAGTTAAAACTTACCTTGTGCTAGAAAATCCCCAAAGTCTCTTCCACTGCATATTCTAGGGTTCATGTGGGCTTTCCTTCATTTGTGCAACATAGATATGGTAATTTGTGCATTATGTATTGAGAAATGGATCAATTAAAAGCATAGAAACAGAATTAATCAGATGTTCACTTTATTTATGAACATATGTTCCATATTATATTTCCACCGGGATAGCTAATGAAATTAAGTCAGAAAAAGAGCAGTTCCTAACATGCTCCTTATATGTTCTTCCATCTCTGTTTTCAGTTAGAAACAAAGTTGTTTCTAGTTTCTTTGAATTTCTTTTTAATGTGGTACTTGATGCAGCTGTAACAAGCCAGAAGTACGATAGAAGTCTCTGCAAAGCTCAAAAACATTTCCTTCAGCAACAAGTTTAAAAGTAACAGAAGGAAAAGGCTCAGAGAGTTTAATTTAAAAACTCAATATACAATCCCTGAAGATATCCCCAAGAGGATAAAGGAATCACTGAGGAGAACAAGTGCTAGATTGCAATAGAAAAATATTTTACTTTTAAGTAATCTCACTACGAGAGGGTCTTTAAATTGGAACAGAGCAGTTGGGCCTGTGTCAAACTATGGCCAAGGCATTAATGGCAGCTTTTTGGTTTGGGTTGAGTTTTGTCCTCTTGTGTGTTAAGATCCAATGGGGGCTGAGACCTGATACAGAACAGAGAAAACATGAAAAGGCAAAAAAAAGGCCTTTATGCTGCTAGTAGAAAGAATGCATAAAAATATGGGTATGGGTAATATCTTCTCTAGCACTTATTTTCTCAATTCCAAACACACTTTGCCTTTGAACTAGACCGGTGAACCACAGAGAAAGAAATATATTGTAATTTTCTTCTAATAGTCCCAAACTCTTCCTGAAAATGCAACAAAGCAACTCAGCAGTTTTAGTGCAAGATGGATGAAAAAAAAATGCATATTAAGCTTTCTTTATTAATTAAAAATTGAATACCAAGGTTTAGGTCTACAAATGTCTCCAAACAGGGTGGTGTCTTGGGACAGGGTGCTGCTAATGCACTCAATATTGGCCTTGGATGTTGTTTTGTTTGAATGTTAACAAGGTGGTGCTATAGAGGAGTGAAAAAAGGAGCAGATAAAACAGCATTTCCGTGCACATCACAGGGAGCAGTCCTGGAGGGGTAGGGGCCCAGACAAGATGGCTTAAGAATTTTGTCCTAGGCCTAATGCTTTTCTTCCTATCTGAAGTCTGTTGCATTTATGTCAATTTAATGATGCTAAAGTTTAGCTCCCCGAGCAAGAGGTGCAGAGAAAGCGCTCGCACACACTCACAGCAAAATTCAATTAGGCTGCTGTCTACAGTCCACAGCCCAACACACCCTGCAAGGCAGAGACTCTGCTGAATTTGCATGTGCTCATCTCTGTAAAAATGATTTAGTTGAGGCATAGTGTGGGTTACAGTGTTTAACTGTTGCTCCTCATCTTTCTCCTGTAGGCCCAAAAGTGTTCAAGGTGAGAGAAGTCAGAGCTGCCTCTTTGCTCTGTCTCAGATAAAGAGGGGAGGCTGATCAAAAGGAGAATTCTTAGCATGGCACACTGCTTGTTCTGTTTGTATCTCTTGTAAATCATGTAATGGCTTGGTTAGTAGGGCTGGATTGGCATGGTAAGGTTTTGATGGCAGGGTTGGGTTGCTACAGGAGTGGCTTTGGAGAGAAGCTTCCAGAAACTTCCCTGTGTCTGATGGAGCCAATGCCAGCAGTTCCAAGAGGGACCCTCTGAAGCTGAGGCCATCAGCAACAGGGGTTGTGTCTCTGAGAGACCCACTCATTTCTCTATTCTGATTTGATTGGTAATAAATTAAATTAATTTCTCGAAGTCGGGTCTGCTTGCCCATGACAATAACTGGTGATTGATTTTTCCCCCATCCTTACCTTGACCCACAAGCCTTTCAATTTATTTTGTCTACCCTTTCCAGCTGGGAGGGGTAGTGATAGAGTGACTTTGGTGGGCACCTGCCATCCAGCCATTCACCCCACCACACTTTAAGCCATTCAGGTTTTTCATGCAAACACACACAGCTGAGTTGGCTGCTCTGTAGTCTCCTCTAGTAGTGCAAGAGCTGGACAGGAGAGTATCAAGTTTTGTGCCACTAAATTTGGTGCTAAATGCTAAATTAATATCTGGTAAATATGGCATCAGGCAGTACCAGTTCAGTGCTGCCTTTTTTTTCCTAGACAGCAGCTGAGAGTAGAGAGATGAGTGGTTTTGCTTACGTTGCAGCTGCTCCCAGGTGACAGCTCTGATACCACCCAGCAGGTCTCACAGAGAACTGGCTGCAACAGATTGCCTGTTCCCACACTGCTCAACTGCTAGAGAGCAGTGGATTGCTGTATTTTTAGAACAAATGAGGATAAAAGCCACACTGTCGTTTTAGGGGGCAAAACCTGGGGTTAAATTCTGCTGTTCAATGAAATGTGTGGTACTTTTCAGTAAGTTATACTCTAAAACTAGAATGAGGAATGAACATCTGTCATATGAAAGGAAATAATGCAGAGTTACCCTCTAAGCACAGAATAAGTATATTCCATAACACAAATTCAGTGGATGAAGATGGATGATATTTCAGCTTTGCCTATCAGAGCTCTCTATATGCCTGGCTCATGTAATTTTGTCTGTTTGAAAATGTTGGCAGAAATTAATTCTTTACTAAAAAGTATAAGTATATCCATTTCCTTCACTTAAAAAGCAAAGCAAAATTATTGCCAGGCATTGCTTCTGTCATAGCAGACGTCTTATAATCATGCTTGCAATTATACAAATGTTGTCTCTATCTTAAAATAAAATATTTGACAGCAAAAGAGAATGCAATAGGGAAGTGATGAAGATGTCTCTCACAAGAGAAAAAACTTCAATGTTTGGTGAAATCAAGAGGAGACAGTGAAGACATGCAGGGATGAAAAGAGAGGAGCAGGATGTTAAAAGGGAAGATTTTGACAGGATTTTGGGGTTAGGTGTAAGTGAGGGCTCTGTGATCTCAGACAATGCCCTGACCCACCAAGGCAGGCAGTGGTTGTGGGCTGGGGCAGAAATGTGTGCTCCAGTCTGGCCCCTGGGAGAGTGGGAACAGCATCTGCAGGGGGGATGAACTGGGAAGGGGAAGGAGCCAGGGCTCCAACACAGGCATGGAGAAGGAATGACAAGGAAAATGAAAGTTTTTCTAAAGATATACTTAGAGAAAATCGAAAAGTAGAAAGTGACCCAAGAGAAGACTGACTTTTACTGGCAAGAGAAGGGCAGGATTTAAAGGAGGGTTCATTAAGAAAAGACAGCTGGAAATACAACAGCCAAGAACTCCTCACATTATCATATTTATGTTACAATAAACTATGTTTATGGCCAGAAGGGCTTATTAGAAATCCAGTTGCTCTGTAGGTTTGCTGAGACCTGATTTTTGCCGATAGCTAAACAGGAATCTGTCCCTGAATGTTGCATTTCTCTCCTGGTGTCTCAAAGGCTTTTTGTAGAGGAACTGTCATGATGCATGTCAGAAAACCAACCATACCAGAATGTTTTTAGTTTTACAGGAAAAAATACACTTTCTGTTTTTGCAAAACACAAACCCAGGAACCATAAGCCTGTTAGTAAAAGAAGGAGCTAAAAAAGAGCATGAATTATTTAAAAATAAAATTGTAGCAAAAAACTTATTTGACAACAGAGATAACTTCATTTGCTAACATATAGAAATAATCCAGCCTTTCACTCTGCCTCCTCTGGATATTGCCTTACAAAGAGGTTTTTTTGTTTATTTATTTATTTT
>VZRX01013906.1:7141-23327 GCA_013398075.1 Notiomystis cincta
ATCCCCATCCCCATCCCCATCTTCTCATCCCCATTTTCATCCCCTCCACATCCCTCTGGGCACTGATCCTGCTCCTCCAGAGCCCAGTCCTCCATTCCCATCCCCTTACTCCATCTTCATCTCTATTCCCATCCCCTTATCCCCATCCCCATTCCCATTCCCATCCCCTTATCCCCATTCCCATCCCCATGCCTATTCNCCGCCGGGCGAGCACTTCGCGTTCAGCCGGGGCCGCGGGCGTCCCCCGGCACTGAGAGCACGGCAAAACTGCACGGGCAGTGTCCAAAAATCGGCCTCCCTCCTGCACGGCAGCCGCCAACGCTGCCAGAGGTTGCATAAGCCGAGCTGCTCCCCAGGGGATACCTGCAGCACCCACTCCCTGCACTGCTTCACCGGGCAGGGTGGGATTCCGTCAAAAGGTGGACTTGATGATCTTGGAGGTTTTTTCCAACCTTAACGAGTCTAAAAACAGCCTCAGAGCAGCGGCAGCCCCTGGGAAACTGCGCTGCAAACAGACGGAGCTGTAGCCAACACCCTGCCGTTCCCCACGCCCGCAGCAGCGGTGCCGGAGGTGCAGCCGAGCGTCCCGCACGGGCTCTGCCTCCTGCCAGCCCCCGCTGGCCCCGCCGCGCAGGTGGGCAAGAAGGAGTTAACGCTGCAGCTGCCAGCCCGGCGGTGCGGAGTTATGCTCAAACTGTTCCCACTGCTGCATGAAGTCAGCTGTCATTAGGGAACAAAGGCGCCCCGGAGCAGCTCAAGTTGTGTCACACTCGGGAGGCGCAGAGACTGCTCCCTGATTAGGATTTCTAAATCAGTCCCATCGAGGCCACCGAATAAAGCCGCGGAACAATGAGCGGGGGCACATTCACACAAGCGGCAGCCCCTCCGTCCCCCCCGNTCCCATCCCTCCAGGCACAGCTCCTGCTGCCCAGGCCAGGCTCCCCATCCCCACCTCTCATTTGGGGCATTTTTTAAGTCATCAGAATGGGGCATCTCCTCAGGAAGGGCCCGTTCCAGCCCTGTTCCAGGTGCCCGCTGTGGGGACGGAGGAGGCAATGCCAGGCACTGCAGCTTCCTGACATCTTCCCTGGAGGAGGCTGGGGCACCTTCCCCGTGGGCTGATGGCCAGAGCAGCATCCCACTGATCTCTCCTCGGCCACTGACCGTGGTAGTGGTGGCCACTGCAGCCTTTTGCCTGCACCCCCGTGTCCTGAGCCCATCCCAGGGATGAGCAGCCACTGTTCCCACTGTCCTCGGGGACAAGCAGCCACCGGGCACAGCCCAGCTGAGTGGCTGCTGCAGAGGGATGGATTTTCCCTTGGAAATGAGGGGCTTTCCATACTTCGGACTTGTCCATATGGAGAGCAAACCTCAGCTGCAGCAAGGCTGGGTCATCTCCCTCAGGCCTGGGCAGGTGCACAACTGCCCTTTCTTTTTGGGAATGCTGGATTCCCCCACACTGAGCCCGAGCATCAGCCACACCCTCCTCCCTGTCCTTGCCCTACAGAGGGGTCTTGTGCTGCTGAGCAGGACTTTGTGCACCCAGAACCAGATCCCAGGGGCTAAACTCATCTCAGCTGCCTCCCCAAATCCTCAGGTTCTCAGGCTCTGAGCAGGAGGGAGATGTTGGTTTGGCTGCTGGGGTCGGTAAAAGCCCTTTTCCTGGAAAAAGCAGCAATCCCAGCACAAAACCATGCGGGAAAGCTTCAAGGGAAACCCAGCCGGAGTGAATTTGGGACGTTAAAGCCCCCGGAGGCAGGAATTACGTGGTGATGGCCGCTATTCCCGGCTCCCAGCGGGACTTTGCTCCCGACAAAGCTGTGTCGATTAAGAGCTCCCATCCTTGGTTCTTCCCAAGCGGGAAGGAGGAGGAGGAGGAGGAGGGGGAGGAAGAGGAGGAGGAGGAGGTGACCTTCTCCGAGTGGGGACTTCCCACACAGGCACAAATCCTCGGCATTCCCACAGGTCGTGACAAACACGATGGGACTGGGACTGTCCTCCCACTGCGGGACCTGGGGCCTCCACATCCCAAACGCCACACCTGTGCCACCATCCCCAACCCCAACAGCTTCTTCAGAAAGCTCCCGTCTTCCTCGCGCCGAGATCCCTCTAGACCCAAAACGACGGCACCTTTCTCCCCCTCGCTTCGGATTTGGGAAAACACCGGCGAGACGGGGTCTGAGGGGGGAAAAAGTAGGGAATTTACTGTTCTGCCCTTGCCCCAAGGTTGCATCTTCAAGCCGGCAGCGGGAGGCCGGCAGCCAGCAGGTGCAATGAATAAATATCCCGGGAGAAATCCCTCTGGAGAGGGGGGGAAGGGCAGGAATATAGATATCGGGATCCCCCCGCCCGCAGCCCCCGCGGGACACGCAGCAGACACACACACACTAATCCCGGGGATTTGGCCGTCATATGACATGCCCGGCCCGGCCGAGGGAGGGGATTTAAGGCACGCCTCTCCTTTCACGCCAGGAAAGGATTTTCATCTCTCAAGAGCACAATGAGAGGGGGAAGGAAGGAGGAAAGAAAAAAAAAATAGAGAGAGAGGGGGAAAAAAAAAAAAAAAAGCCAATCAAGCCGGGATCAGCTGTGGGCTGGGCTGCTGCAGGTCTGCTTGTCCCAGAGGGGGGTGTGGGGACACATATTGGGCCGTGTGGGAAACCCACAGGCTCAGCTTCTCACACATTGTTCTCCTGCCCGGCTCCCCCCAGCCCCCAGCCAAAGCCGTTAATGCCACAAAAGATACTTTGCCCATTGTGCCGGGGACAGCTGAGAGGATAGAGTTAGCCTTCCCCAGCTTTCCTGCCTCTCTCTCCCGCTGGAGAGGGGAAGAGGGGACAGGGCAATCAAAATGGAGAGTTTGATGCTCACCATACAAAAGAATTAAATCCACTTAGGCCCCTTTCTCGCTAATCTCGGACTGTGGGGGGTTAAATATGGTTACATTTTCATTAGGTACTAATAGCAAAAGGGCAGCTAATGGTAGCGCAGCCCGCCGCATTGTCATGCAGATGGTCCCCGAAGGGCTCCCCGGCCGGGCTGCGGGGCGATGGCATGCTCGGAGGGGGAAATTGTGTCACTCGCCATTGTCGCCGCTGAATTCCATCAATGGGAAAAGTCATGTTTCCTCGCGGCGGAGGAAACAAGTTAAAACGCCCGCCGAGGGGTGGAGGTGGCGGGGAGGCACCTGGGCTCCGCAGGGAGGGAGCGGGGAGGGACACACGGAGCGGTGCCCAGAGCCAGGGGCTGCCGGGCCGGGGGTCACTCACAGCCCGCGCGGCTCCCCCTGGGCCGGGAAGATGCCAGGAATATCCTTCCTCTGGGAGCCGGGATGTCCCTGCTCCAGGGACACCCACCCGCCACGGGAGCTTGGCCAAGGCGACACGAGACCAAAAAGCCGTTTTCATCTTTAAACTCTGTTTTGTTTTGTTTTGTTTGCAGCCAGCTCAGCCTCGCCGCGGCTCGCTCTGGCCCCGCTTCCACCGGGCTGGTTCCAGAGGGGCTGAGCAGGGAGCAGCGCCCCGCGGGGCCGTGTCCCTGCCCGAGCGCCCCTGCTGCCCACGCAGGCTGCGACCCCGCCGGGATGGCAGCTCTGCCCTTTCAGCCTCTCCACAGCAGATCCAGCTGCTGCTTTCCCTTCATCCCCCCGCTCCTGGCCCAGGGGCCGGGCTCAGGGAGCCCGGATCTGGTGGTCACACCCGCTGGAATGTCTCTGGAGCGATCAGCGTTCCCAGCAAAGCACAGGTGTCATCCCTTTGGGGTCCCCAGGCCAGCACCGGCATCCCTGGTTTCACAGCCTCCCGAACGTTCTCCTCGCTGGAAAACCAACCCCTACCATCCCTCAGAACTTCAGGTGCTTAACTCTGCAGGAATATCATCCCTCAGGGACCAGCAGCTCCAAAGGGATCCCAGACCACTCAGGAGTTTGATGCCTTGGAAGTACCAGCAGCAAAAAGGAAAATCACTCATTCGGGTGCCTCGGTTAAACTCTTCCATGAAGAAAGGGCAGACAGAAAGTCTCTGCCAGGGTGTGTTTTATAAGGTGAGAGCACTCTGGGATATTTTTTCTTGGGGTGTTAGGAGACCCGCAGCCCAAACAAGTCAGGGAAGTTATGTCCTTTCCCCCAAAGCAACTGGCACGAAGGTAAAAAATCCATCCCTGGGAACAGGCGGCAGCCCCAGCCAAAGCCAAGTTAAACAAGAGCAAGGTCAGCGTGCTGATGGAGCAGCCAATAACTGCGAGGAGGAGGAAATCAGTGCCACAGCCAGAGCTCAGGCACCTACAGCCCCGAGCCCTCGGAGACCTGGATCCTCCTCCCAGCTCTGCCCCGGAGCAGCAGCGTGACGGCAAACGTGTCCCTTCACCTCTGTCCCCTCCCTGGGCTGCCCGGGGCTGGCACCATCATCTCTCGGTTTGCTTGTTGGGGAAGGGGCTGGAGGAGCCTCAGCCCCTCTGCCAGGAGCTCCAAACCTCCCTGAGGAAAGGCCAGTTCTATTGCCAGAATTATTCCACCCTCGCTGTGCAGCCCCAGCAGAAGCAGCCCTGGCCTGACGCCGCTTGTGTCACACGGTGCCCGGCCTGTCCCCTGCTCCTCTGGACCAAGGGCACCCAAAGTGTCCCTCTGCACAGCACCCAAGTGCAGCTTTGCTGACAGAGCCCAACCAGGGCCCAGCCTGAGCCAAATCCCCTGCAAGCCTCGCTGAGTTTTGCAAGCGCCGAGTCCTCGGAGAGCGGCGTTTTCTGCTTCCCCCCCGCAGCCTCCAGAGCCGCAGCTGGGCTCGGGATGAAAGCTGACATTCCTGATGCTCTGGAGCCAGAGCTTTCAGGGAGAAAGCGAGAGAAGGGGGGCCCGGGATTGGCTGAGTGTGGCACTTCACGCTCGCGTTCTCTGCTGCCCGAGAGGTGTGAGCTGAAAATAGGGTTCAGCACGAGTTTAAATAGGAGCTGCTCTGCTCCCCTCATCCCTCCACACACACCTGGCTGGAACTGGATGGGTTTCACACCTCTGACACACTGGCTTGTTCTCCTGGCACTGCCCAAAGAGACTTTCAGGCCTCCTGACGGTGACACAGCTGGAGGGATGGACGGACAGCACGTCCCAAACCCCGCTTCCCCAGGAAAGCCCCCGTGGAATAGCTCGTTGTGCAACAGCCACGATAACATCTCGACAGCTCTCCCCGCTTTTGGGGGGAGCTGCGGTGTTGCAATCCAGGCTCAGGGTTAAGAGCTGGAGTTTTGGAAAGCTCATCCCTACGAGGAGAGCCACGGAGAGGCGGCGGCGTGTGCTGCAGGCACCCCGGAGGGGCAGGAGCACACTGGAGCCGCTCCAGTGGCTGACGCAGCTGCTGCCGCGTTCTGGCCCCAAACGGTGATGGTTTCCCAGCAAAGTCGGGCTGAAAACACAACAAAATCAAGCACAGCCCTCAAAGGTTAACTCGTGTTGTTTTTCACCCCTGCGCCTCAGGACTTTCCGGCGCTAACGTGAGCCAGGGCGGCTCCTTTGCTTTCTTCAACCTGAGACACCGAAAACAACCAAAAAGGGACAGGGCACAGCTCACAAATCGCAGATCTCCCCTGCAGTGGGAAGCACTTTCAAGGGGAAGCTGCTTTCGGCAAGCCAGCCACGTCTCAAAATTACAACCGGTCTCGGCAATTACGAGAAGTGAAACATTAAAAAGCAGGAGGCAAAGTGCATTTGCATCTAAAAGCTGCCTTCGGTGGGGCTGGGAGGCTCGATCCGACAACAAAGCGGAAAAATTCCCTGTCCAAGGACACGTTCACTCTGCTGGCACATCCCCCCACCCCCAGTTTGCACCCCAAAAGCTGTGGGGTGCAGCCACAGCCCCTCGCACACGGCAGGTCCCTAAACCTGGAAAGCTGGAAGGGTTAATCCATGCTCAGCCATCCCCATCCCAGCACAGCCCCCGGGGCTCGGCGGGAGGGGGCACCGGGAGGTTTCCATGAAGGATTTGCTGGAAAGTGGCTCCTCGAACCCAGCCCAGTTCCGCACGACTTTTTTTCTTTTTTTTTTTTTTTTTTTTTCTGCAAANTTTTTTCTGCTGCAAAAACAGGTTTGGGTTTAACTCCGGGGCCGCAGGTGGGTGAGTTACCTGAAGGCCAGGAGGAGGAAACTCCCACATCCGCTCCCAAAGCGCCAGCCCTGGGCTGGCCAAGGAGGGAGGGGAGCAGGGGAGGCTCCCGGGGTAGGGTTTCACCTGCAAACACAGCTTTGTGCTCAAAAACAGGAGCTGCGGGAGGCTCCGAGCCAAAACCTGGGAGAGGCAAACTGAAAATCCCAGGTAGGGATTTCTGAAGCACTCACAAGGAGCAGGGAGAGAGCTGGGCTCTCCTTGGGGACTCTGAGCTCTCCACTCCTCTCCCCACCAGCAGCAGGGTCACCCTCAGGGTTAACTGGGGAGCCCCCCAGTCCCAGCAGCACTGCAGGGATGAGGGAGCTCGCTGGAAAAGCCTCAGCTAGCACAGGGATGGAGCCCAGGACTGGAGGTCAGGGGTCAAAAGAGTCCCTCAGACCCTGAGCTCAGGGAGCACCTGAGAGCAGGTGGGGATGTAAAAACAAGTGGACATACGAAAATAAGTGGGGATATAAAACTAAGGATATAAAAATGGGGATATAAAAATAAATCCACTCAAATCCTCCCCAGTTTTCAGGGAAGTTGGTTGGGAAAACTTTCAAAGGCCAGGGTGGAGGAGAAAGGGAACTCTTTGTGCTGGAGAAGGTCACCAGGTATGGGACAGTGCCCCTGAATATCCAGCCCCTGGCTCTGGGGTACTGCAGAGCAGCCAAAGTGAAATCCATGGAATTTCAGCCCAAAGGAATCAAAGGTTGCCCAAAGGGATCCAATCTCAGCTTTCAAGGTCACCAGTGGTGCCCTCAGCCTTCCCTCCAGGACACTGCTCCCCTCTCCAGGCCCAGGAACAGGATCTCACATCCCCCAGTGACCCCCAGACTGGGACAACTCTTCAAGTGACCCATTCAGCACAGGAAATCCCCTCTCACCTCCAGGTTTATAACCTCGATTTCAGCTCTAAAAGCAGTTTTTGCTGGAGAAGGGGTGGACAGGAGCAGGTTGGGAATGAAGAGGGCAGGCAGTCCTCAAAAAGTCGAGCTGGAAAACAAACAGCATCCCTAAAACTGGTGTTGGAATGCCAGAGCAATGCATACCATGATACAAACACCAACAGATTTTTATCAAACGAGGGCTTTTCTGGATTCAGTGCCAAGGAAGGGATTTCCTAGAGCAAAGCTCATTAGGAATCCTCACCAGCCCAGCACCTTTCCCCTCGATAACAATAATAAACCCCCCCAAAAAGGCAGGGCACATCCTCTGGGAGGTTGTTCCCTCTCATCCCCCTCGGGCCCACGGCTCTGCCCTCCAGCACTGGGGGCTGGGCTGTTCCCTCTGGCTGAGGGAGCGGGCTGGGAGCCAGGAGTGCTCCTGCCAGGGCCCCTGGATGCATCCCGGCCTGTCCCAGCCCTGCTCCAGCACCTCGAGGACATCTGGAGCCCCTGCCAAGCCAGAGGGCCTGGGAAATCAAGGCCACCCCAATTAGAGCTCAGAGTGCCCGGCGCAGCAACAGCGGGGCTGGGCCGGCTTCCCCCGGGGAAGGGAGGGGATTCTGGCCAGGGAACACAAAGGGGAAGGGCTGGGGGGGTGTTAGGTGGCTCTTTTGTGCTGTTGAGGGGGGTTCTGTTTGTTTTTTCCTTTTTTCCCCCTCCCCAGGCAGCAGTTACCAGTTCTCTGCCAGCCCCATCCCAGCCCAAACTGTCTGTGGCCCTCAGGGATGAGAAGGAGCCGAACTGGGCTGGATGTTGAGCATGGGGACTGTTGGGATTCGCCAGTGCAGAGGCACACAGAGAGCTTTCCCTGCTTGCTGGGCTCAGGTTTGGCCCAGCCAGGCTCATCTGGGAGCAGACCCCACCACGGAGCCCCATCCCAGAGCTGGGCACTCTCAGAGGGTGTTGGAGGTGGAATCACCAGAGCGGTGATGGGGACACAAAGCCTCTCCCACCCCAGGTGACCCTGCCTTGACCAGTTCACTTCCAGCCATTCCCATGCCCAGTGACCATATCCAGACCTCCCCAGCTCCAGGTGACCACATCCAGCCATTCCCCAGCCCCAGTGCCCACATCCAGCCCTCCCCAGCTCCAGGTGGCCACAGCCAGCCCTCCCCAGTCCCAGGAATCAGAGGCCATCAGTAAGAGCTCATTGCACACAACTCCCAGAGAGGGAATCCTTCATTTGCATCCCAGCAACACCAGCCAGGCTGGGGATCTCAAAGGAGGCTCTGGGATGCGCCCGGGGACTAATCCTGCTCTGCTCCTGTTTCCTGCCCCAAACTCTTCGTGTTCCTGGCGTGTTTCACTGCTCGAGTGCTGGGGCAAGGCAGGAAGCAGCCCGGGACAAGAGAGAACGACAATCCCTGCCCCCAGAGCGCTTCTGAACGCCGCAGACAAGATGTAACACGAGGAGGAAACGGGCTGCAGGCCAGAGGGGATGCCATAAAAACGGGATGTTTTGGAAGCTCGCTGCTGTGGGCATAAATCACCGCCCACCTCAGCACCTCGCCCGAACCGGAGCCACCTCCCCGCGGCCCCAGGCAGGGCAGCACAGCCTGGCCACGGCCCACAAAGGGGTCTCTGGGTGCTGAGAGCCCAACGGGGCCGCAGGGAAACGGGTTTGGCCGGGCAGGCTCCAGTGGCAGGGCCAGGGAGGGGCTCCTGCCCTCCCAAAGTTTTGGTGGAAAGGCTTTTCCTCCCCTGTGCCCTCGTGCCAAGGAGGGTCAGACCCAAGGCTTACACAGAGCCAGCTGCTGCCCACAGCACGACTGGCACCTCTCTCCATCCCACCTTCCTCTCTCCACTCACAAACCGGCCATGCCAAAGAAGGGAGGGTCTTTCCTCCTCGAGAAGGAGAAGCAGCGTTGCGGGAAGAGCCCCGTTTCCAGACAAACGCCCCAGGATTTCCTGGCGGCCCAGCCGGGCTGGCAAAGGCGGGGGGCTGTGGGGAGCACAGCGGAGGCTGCAGCGCCAGCGCTGACCCGGCGGTGCCCCGAGGGGCAGGGGCGCTGTCTCTCATCAGTATGCGCGGCACATCCCCGCGCTGTCTGCGCGTTTGTTCCCAGCACACTCGGCTCCATAAATCTCCACAAAAGGCCGGGGCCGGCGGCAGCGGGGCCAGGGGGATGGGAATCTGGGAATTTCGCTTCCCTGCCTGGCACGGCAGCCCGATGGAGGGGGAAGGATGGGCAGCTGGGAGTGCCCGTGCTTGCCTGCCCGAGGGATTGGGATGGGGAATGGGATGTGGAACGGGATAGGAGCGGGACTGGGGCGCCAGCGCAGCTCCAGTGCTCCCGGCAGGGCAGGAACCTCCCTGGCTGCTCCAGGCTCGGCTGGGATGGACACAAACAGCTTGGAAAAGGAATCCAGTCATAATTCCCTTTTTTTAATGCACTGCTGTAAATCACTGCTCACCCTTTCAGACCCTCTCACAGGCCACAGGGAACCCCATTCCCAAAATTCCTCTGGCACTGCTCAGCCCCGGGTTGTAATTTTACCAAAGCCCTGCCCAGGCTCTGGGCTGACACAAGGCTACAATTTTGGGGAAAATTCCTGCCTGGAAAAAGCATCTCCCTTTCCTTCAGTATCCCAATCCAAAGGGAGAGGTGCACAAACACTGCAGCAAACAGGTTCATGGAATTATTTGGGTTTGGGGACATTAATTATTTGGGAAAGGACATTAAACCTCATCCCATTCTAACCCAGTCCCAGTCCAGTCCTCCCCAGCCTCAGCAAACCCGGGTGAGCTACTGCAGCCATGGAAAAAGGCAAAGCCAAACCCATTCCCTGAGACTTTCCTGCATTAAATACATCCCTACATTCAGAAATTGCAATTTTCCTGGGATGTGTCAAGAAAGTCAGAGCCACGTGCTCTCTTAGGTTCCAAATAATTGGATTTTCCCTTATTTTTTCAACTATTCAGTTTGTATTGAGTTCCCACATCTTGGAATTCTCTCAGCATTTGGACCCACCTGGGATGTGGAGCCTCAGCAGCGCCTCAGCCTCCAAAATAAGGGAGAAATGAGACCAAACACTAAACTGAAGAACAAGGTTTGAACTGCAGCTCAAAGCTGATCTGCAAATTCCAGCCCAGGTGTTGTAACCCTGCTCCCTGGGTGCCCAGGCTGCTTCAAAATTCCCTTTTAAGCAGCTGAATCAGCAAATCCCAGAGTTCCCAGAGCCTTCCCTGCAGGCTGGCAGCGAGGAGCCGGAATCCAGCACCGCCTTGGCGCGTTTGCCTGGAGCAGGGTGAAGCCTGGGAATGTTTCTGGTGGCAGAAGCAATCAGGAGGTGCTGGAAGGTTCACAGGGACCAAAATCATGAGGAAACCACAGGAGATTTCACAGCTCCTCACACTGCAGGGTTTCACTTCGTAACCTGGGGTGTCACAAATGTTCCTGGACAGGGGCAAAATCCTGTTTAAGGTGGGCAAGAGGCCACATCCAGCCGGAGCTGGCAAGGCAGGTGACCTCTCTCCCCTCAGGTGGGAGCCCAGAGCATCACCCGGCCTCTGAGGCATCCCTCAGATATTCCAGCGGCTGGGTGAGAAGTGACAGGCAATCAAGCCGGGCTTTAACTCCGCTAATTACCAGCACTGCACCCGTGAGTAATCCCGGAGCCTCGAAGGTGGGGCACATTTTCCATTACAGAGCCCGGCCGCAGGAATTCCATGAGAAGCGTTTGCTGCTGGATGCAGCTGGGACGGGGAGAGCTCCAGACAGAGCTTCCTATCCCCAAAGCACCTTCCAAACCTCAAACAGCCTCCAAATCCCAAACAGCCTCCCAACCCCAAACAGCCTCCAAATCCCAAACAGCCTCCAAACACCAAACAGCCTCCAAATCCCAAAGAGCCTCCAAACACCAAACAGCCTCCCAACCCCAAACAAACTCCAAACACCAAACAGCCTCCCAACCCCAAACAGCTTCCAAATCCCAAAGAGCCTCCAAACACCAAACAGCCTCCCAACCCAAACAGCCTCCCAGCCCCAGAGCATCCTCCAAACCCCAAACAGCCTCCACCCTTCAGCACAGGTGCTGCTGCTCCAGGGGACCAGCACAGCGGGATTGACCTTGGATTAGTTCCATGTTTCTCCAAGCCTCCCCTCTCTACGACCCTGTGCCACCTGCATCAACAGGACTGACAATACCAGATGGATTGGGAGGGTGCTGTGCCTAAAATAATAAGGAAGAGGAATCCTGGGATCCAGCCAAAAGGCTGCCCAAGGATTCGGTTCGAGGAATGGAGCTGGGAATCGCTTGGCAGGTTTGGTTCAATTCCATGGAGCAGCAAAGCTGGAGGTTCTGGGAAAAAACAGAGTCCAACAGCTGGGAAGTGTCCAGGAGGGAGGACAACACAGTTTGTGGGAACAGCTCTCTCCCCCTAACCCAGAGCTCACACAAGGTGCTGTAATTCCAGCAGAGCAGAACCCCTGGAATCAAAGCTGGTTCCCACTGAAGAGGCTGCTTTTCCAAATTATCCTTTGCTTTTCCAAAATATCCCCTGGCAGGCAGGTTTGGTGGGACCTGTGCCAAGGCTCGGGACAGGGAGGCTTTTCCTCGACACCAGCCGAGAGGAAAAATCTCATACAATGCCCAGAAATGCCCATGAAGGAATTTTGCACATGGACACATGCACAGCACAAGGAACAACGGGAAAATCCCCCGGTCCTGGCCCTGGATGTGGACACAGAAGCTCGGGACAGCTCATGGAATACCCTGAGGTGGAAGGGACTCACTGGGATCATCTCCTCGGGGTGGTCTGTAAGGTCCCTTTCAACCCAAAGCATTCCAGCTCCTGGGCCTGCACAGACAATCCCAAGAAGTTCCTGGATCCAGGTCCAGGGGAAGGAATGACAAGCCCTGGCTTTATGGAAAGGCAGCAAAAGCCTGGGAACTCCAGGGGTGACCCAGACAGGATCAGATCCACTGTCCCAGAGGAGCCTGCAAAGCTCAGCCTCTCCCAACACAGCCCAAAATACCAAAAACTCCTTCCCAGCCCAACATGGAAATATCTGGGAGTTGTTGGGAGCTCCCCAGGTAGAAACCCACCCCAAGCAGCAGATTTTGTGGAGGTGGAGTGTTTCACTCCTCTCACTGGAGCCCTTCACCTCCAGGACAGCAGATTTAGGCTGAGCTGCCTAAAACCATTCCCAGCTCTCCCACCAGGAGGGATCCAACCCCAAACTCCTCCTCGCCTCCCCTGCCTTCCAGCTGGCAGCGTTCAGCCCCAAAAGAGACGAGAGATGGAGTGGGGAAAAAAAAAAAATAGAAATAAATCCCTGCAGATTCTCATCTTCCTCCTGTCGTCTCCTCGAGTCATTGTTTGGCAGGACGAGAATTTCAGCTCCGGCTGTGCCGGGGAGCAGGATTAAACAGGTCACCGGGGGATCAGGTTTCAGATTTTACCTTTTTAACTCCCCGGCTCAGCACGTAGGCTGGGAACTGACAGCGCTGGGAGCAGGCAGGGGACAGCCAGGGCTGGAGGTGGCAGCCGGGGATTCACCCGGAGCTGCCAGAGCACCGGCACTCCCCGCGGCTCCGGGAGCCACGGAGGGACCAGCCGGGCTGACATTAAAGGGGGCAGAAAGGGAGGATTTTGCCCCACAATAAGGAAAAAAGAACGAAAAGGGCCCTGCTGGAATTTTGTCCTAAAGGACTTTGTTTTCTCTGAAGTTCAGAATTCCAGAAGACCTCGGTACCCTGGGATTTGGGAGGACGCAAACTCCTGGGGTTTGGAAAGACCTGGCACCTTCCAGGGCGTTTTTGTGGTTGCAGACTCCAGGTCATTGCTGAGCCCTGTGGTTTCAGCAGTAGAAAATCTCATTTTCACGTGGTTTTCCCTCAGGCAGGGAGTGCTTTTGTCCTGTCTTTAGCATCTCCTTCAATTTCTTCAAGGTCGGCATCCCTCAGTGAGCCCAGTGACCAGGTCTGAACACAAAGGTGGTCCCAGGCTGGACTGGGAGACATCAAGAAATGGAAGAGACAAAGATTCCATTCCTCAGGATGATAATTCTTATAAAAACACTCGTTGAACCTGTGAGAGTTTATAAATTCGAGCTGTTCATGCTCATTAAGATCTTTTGGGATAGCCCAAGAGGGTTTGTGTTCCCAGCCTGCACAGGAGCATCACAAATCACTTAATTCAGGCTGGAAGTATCTTAAACACCCATTTAAACTGCACCTTTTTGTGTCCCTCCAACACAGGATATTCTCTAATTCCATGATTTCCCTGGAGCCAGCATTATTCCTGCTCCATTATTGACTCCTGATATGATCAATATTCACCTTGCAGTATAACAAGGTGTTTTCCTCCCCGTGGGATACTCCAGTTACTGAATTTATTAGAATGACATCATTATAATTTATTAGAATTAGCCTCAAAACACCAGGAGCATAAAGAGATGAAATGACTTTCCCAGATTTCTCCAAGGCAGGGCACAACCCAACCTCCTTTTCCAGAGCAGTGCCCCAATCAATGACCCATTCTTCCTCCCTTAACGCCTCAAACGACAGGGCAAAAATAATTAATTGCCAGATAAATTATTTAACCAGCCTGGCTTTTTTTCCTCGCTCACCAATCACCTTTACATTTATTAACCTGGGCACCGACTGTTGTTCCCAGGTTTAGGATGCCCAGGTGCTCACAGGACACCTGAAGTGACCCATGGGTGACACCGGGGACATCAGCTGGACCTCGAGGGGAAATTCTCACCTCGTTTACAGCTGAATCCTGCAGCTCGACCTGAATTCTCACCTCATCCTGCACCCGTTCCTGCCTCCAGCCTGCCCAGGAGCTCTGCCCAGCAGCTGCTGTCTCCAAAAAGTCCCGGACTCCGAGGCGAGCACAAAACACAACATCCCAATGTCCAAAGTTTCCGAGTTCAAACCATCAGAATGATTCTAAATGATCCCCAAGATCCACCTCAAGCAAATCCCCAGGAGGAAAATTCGATAATCCTGTTTCCCAAGGCGCCTCTGGCAGGAGGAAACCTGCTGCTCCCGGGATGCAGAGAGCACCAGCAGGGCAGGTATCCCTCAAACTACACCAACCTCTGCCATCAATCCCGGGTCTAATCCCCAATTCAGGGCACCCTGTAGGGTTTTATTTGTCTCAAAACATCTGAAAAGGGCCCTGAGTTGTCTCCCTTTGACCAATTCAGTTTGTGTTTCCCAGTCAGAGGAGGAATAAAGCCAAACCAGTGAGAGCTGAACACCAAACAACCCAGATTCTCTAACTTTGCTCCTACACGAGCCAAACACGTCGTTTCTTTAACATTCTTACAAAAGATGCAAACCAGGCCCTGAGTTTGGGATGGTTCCATCACATCCCAACAGGAGAAGCCTCAATTATCAATTTCCAGGGCTTGAGCGGTCGTTTCCCATCCAGGGGTTGGTTCAGGAGCTTCTTTCCTACAGCCACCACAAGCAGAGCAGAGATTTCCTCCTCCCCACCCCTCCAATGCCACCTAAACCCACCAAAAAACCAGGAGAATCCAAGAGTTCTGAGGAAGGATGAGAAGGGTGGATTTGTCCCTGGGCCCATCGAGGGCCCTGCAGGGCTCCAGGACCACTTCAGACATTTCAACACGTCCCAAAATGGTCCAGAAGCTTTTGGTTAATAAAGTTGCTGAGATAAAGACAAGCACAGTCCCTCTCCCAGGGTAATTACAAGCCTATCACTCCCGAGTTAATTACACACAGCTAAAGATGTTATTAGGTGTAGATGGAAAAATCCGTGGCACTGGGAACAAATCTGCCTGCCCTTAGCTGGCTGAGAGCTAAATATTCCCAGGGAAAAGGTGGGAATTCTCCATTCAGCCTCTGAATGTGTTGTGAAAGGCTTCCAGGATCATTTATTCCAACCTCTGAGCCATCCCCACCTTGTCCCCANCTCCCGAGTTAATTACACACAGCTAAAGATGTTATTAGGTGTAGATGGAAAAATCCGTGGCACTGGGAACAAATCTGCCTGCCCTTAGCTGGCTGAGAGCTAAATATTCCCAGGGAAAAGGTGGGAATTCTCCATTCAGCCTCTGAATGTGTTGTGAAAGGCTTCCAGGATCATTTATTCCAACCTCTGAGCCATCCCCACCTTGTCCCCAGCCCGGAGCCAAGTGACAAATCCAGTCATTCCTTGGACACCTCCAGGGATGGGGACTCCGAACCTCCCTGGGCAGCCCCTTCCAATGCTTCAAAATCCTTTCCAGGAAGAAATTCCTCCTGATGTCCAAGCTGAGCCTGCCCCGGGGTAGTTGGAGACTCATTTTCAGCTGATAAATAACGACAAAAGCCCAGCCTCACACCAATCCCACCCGCAGCCCTGCAAATCCTTCCAGCAGGGATTCCAAAGGAAGGTTTTTAGGGAGCACGCCCAAGAAGTCCCCACAAGGGCACGAAGAACGTCACTCCCCCTCTGTTCCTCTGTCACTCCCCCACTCATTCCTCTGTTATTTGAAGAGGATAATTTTGGAAAAGAAAGCCGGAGAAGTGGAAGGAAGCTCCGCCAAGCTGCAACGATCCCTGAATGCCAAACAGATGCACGCACCATCCTCTGGGCTGGCGTGTGGGACAGGCCAGGGCAAACCCCAGCGAATGCATTTCCGAGCCCGGTGCCTGAGGGCTGCAACAGGTAACGACAGCCAGGGAGGGAAGGGAGGGGGGGAAAAAAATCCCAATTATAACAAGCAACTGTCGGAGAAAACACTTGGAAAGGAGCAGGGGAGAAAAGTGACAGCGGTTGGAGCACGGGGGTGGGGAAAGGAGCTGTGTGCTGGGCCCAGCCTGTTCCTGGAGAGCCAGCCCAGGAACGGCCCAGAGCACGAGGATTTGCCCCCAGGATGGACCCTGGCCTCCTCAGGAGCTGCTTTTCCAGGAATTGCTGCAGCCAGGAGGGTTGGGAGGTGCCGTGTGTGGATCAGCTCCGGCAGCAGTGACAGCAGGGCTCTCAGAAAGCTGCCTGCTCCCATTAGAGACCCCAAGGGAGGGAGGATTTACTCTCTCCCTCTTCACAGCACTTGAAATCCAAATTAAACCCCCACACTTCCCTTCCCAGTGGGAATTTGGCTGCTGGGTGTCTCCAGGGGCGGTCGCGTGTCCGACACCTTCTC
>VZRX01013906.1:23734-34901 GCA_013398075.1 Notiomystis cincta
CAGGAGAATCCAAGAGTTCTGAGGAAGGATGAGAAGGGTGGATTTGTCCCTGGGCCCATCGAGGGCCCTGCAGGGCTCCAGGACCACTTCAGACATTTCAACATGTCCCAAAATGGTCCAGAAGCTTTTGGTTAATAAAGTTGCTGAGATAAAGACAAGCACAGTCCCTCTCCCAGGGTAATTACAAGCCTATCACTCCCGAGTTAATTACACACAGCTAAAGATGTTATTAGGTGTAGATGGAAAAATCCGTGGCACTGGGAACAAATCTGCCTGCCCTTAGCTGGCTGAGAGCTAAATATTCCCAGGGAAAAGGTGGGAATTCTCCATTCAGCCTCTGAATGTGTTGTGAAAGGCTTCCAGGATCATTTATTCCAACCTCTGAGCCATCCCCACCTTGTCCCCAGCCCCGAGCCAAGTGACAAATCCAGTCATTCCTTGGACACCTCCAGGGATGGGGACTCCGAACCTCCCTGGGCAGTCCCTTCCAATGCTTCAAAATCCTTTCCAGGAAGAAATTCCTCCTGATGTCCAAGCTGAGCCTGCCCCGGGGCAGTTGGAGACTCATTTTCAGCTGATAAATAACGACAAAAGCCCAGCCTCACACCAATCCCACCCGCAGCCCTGCAAATCCTTCCAGCAGGGATTCCAAAGGAAGGTTTTTAGGGAGCACGCCCAAGAAGTCCCCACAAGGGCACGAAGAACGTCACTCCCCCTCTGTTCCTCTGTCACTCCCCCACTCATTCCTCTGTTATTTGAAGAGGATAATTTTGGAAAAGAAAGCCGGAGAAGTGGAAGGAAGCTCCGCCAAGCTGCAACGATCCCTGAATGCCAAACAGATGCACGCACCATCCTCTGGGCTGGCGTGTGGGACAGGCCAGGGCAAACCCCAGCGAATGCATTTCCGAGCCCGGTGCCTGAGGGCTGCAACAGGTAACGACAGCCAGGGAGGGAAGGGAGGGGGGGGAAAAATCCCAATTATAACAAGCAACTGTCGGAGAAAACACTTGGAAAGGAGCAGGGGAGAAAAGTGACAGCGGTTGGAGCACGGGGGTGGGGAAAGGAGCTGTGTGCTGGGCCCAGCCTGTTCCTGGAGAGCCAGCCCAGGAACGGCCCAGAGCACGAGGATTTGCCCCCAGGATGGACCCTGGCCTCCTCAGGAGCTGCTTTTCCAGGAATTGCTGCAGCCAGGAGGGTTGGGAGGTGCCGTGTGTGGATCAGCTCCGGCAGCAGTGACAGCAGGGCTCTCAGAAAGCTGCCTGCTCCCATTAGAGACCCCAAGGGAGGGAGGATTTACTCTCTCCCTCTTCACAGCACTTGAAATCCAAATTAAACCCCCACACTTCCCTTCCCAGTGGGAATTTGGCTGCTGGGTGTCTCCAGGGGCGGTCGCGTGTCCGACACCTTCTCAGAAAGGGGCATCACCTCACCCCTGAGTGCTCGCCCTGCTCAGCTGCTGCCTCTGCACCGAGTCAGTCCTTCCAGTATCTGCCAGCCCTGTGGCAGCTCTGGAAATCAGGGTGTAAGCCCTGATGCCTCGTGCCCAGTTAAAGCCTCAATCTCCAGCCAGGAGGAGCTGCTCCCAGGCTGCGGCTCACGGTTGGTCCCTGCCCGGAGAAATCCACCCTGTTCGATAATTCCTGCTGGAAATCAGAGCCATTCCCTGTGTGCAGCCAGAGGGAAAGCCCAGCTGTGCTTCCAGGCGGCCCTGAAGGATGGGAGCCTTGGTGGGGTCTGTCCATCACCAGCTGGAGGCGTGGAGGGGATGGGAATTCCCATCCCACCACCTCTCCAGGCAAGGCAGAGCTCCTGGAGCAGCTCGGGGGCATTTTCACCCTTGGGAATCCCCTCTGCCACCCCCAGCTGGAGGAATGTGGCAGGGGCAGTCCTGGCTGCCCAAGGAAAACTCTGGCTTTGCACCAAATGCAGAACTGAAAGTGTTCCCCGGCCACTTTCTGACCCTCCACGCCCACTCTGCGCCATGGGAGGCCAATAATTATTTACCCAGTGTTCTATTAAATAAAGAGAGCCAAAAAAAGGCAGAGTTTTGGGACAAGAAGAGCTGCTTATCATTTCCTCCAATCTAGGGCTGGGTTTTGGAGAGTCATTCGCCTACAGGTGACTGACAGCAGGGCTTGTGATGAAATCCTGGGTGCAAAAACATCTTGCCTCAAAAAGGCTCTGGAGGAGCCAAGAAATTCCACCGGCCGAGCTGGCACTGCCACGCCAACCCATCGCTCGTGGATGCAGCTGGACAAACCCGTGGTGGGGAGCAGGTTTAGTGGGTGCCCTCCAAAATCCTGCCTCTTCTCAACGGGGAAAATCGGATTTGAGCACAACCTGTCCCTGGAGAGGCGGGAATGTCGCCAGGAATGGCAAGGCCCGGCAAGCCCCGGTCCATCCCTGCATGCCCAGGCCAGGAGCCCCGGGCTGCCCGGTGGCCCTGGGCACGCTGCTCCCTGCCAGGAGTGCAGCAGGGAGCAAACACCGTGCAGGGACAAGACTGGACACGCTGTTCCCTCTTTGTGGTGGCTCTGGATGCCACCGAGCAGCTCCTTGGAAAAAATCCGTGTTCCAAGTGGCCTGGACAACGGCAACGTGAGGGCATGGGGGGATTTTTTCATTCCTTTCCCAGATTCCCTCCTTTCCCAACGGGAGAAAGTGACCTCAAACATTCTTTGCAATGTGCTGGAAGGAGGGAGGTGAAATTCCAGTTCTGCACAGGGAAAACAGGGATAGAGAGAGGAAAAGGGATGAGCCCAGGCAAAATGTCCAGCAGCAAAGTCAGGACTCTCTGCGTTCCAGGACACAGCCCTGGACACAGCCCTTTTAAAGGCAGAAGCCCCAGAATGTTTCAAAACTGAGATTCACCTCAGGAAGCAGCACAAAAGGACATCCCTGAAGTTCAGCATTCCCTCATCACACTTAGATAAATTTAAGGAAATTACCTGAGAATTCCCAAAGAAGAGCAGGTCAGTAAAACAACTGAGTGACCTGTGAGCTCAGCCTTGCTACACCCACCCTCTACCAGGTCTGAAATCACAGAAACCCAGCCTGGTTTGGGTTTCAAAGGACCTCAAAGCCCATCTCATTCTACCCCTGCCATGGGCAGGGGCACCCTCCACCCTCACACGTTGCTCCAAGCCTCATCCAACCTGAGCTTGAAAAGCCCCTTTAAAAAGGGGGATTTTAAAAGAGCCTTTAAAAACCTGTTCTTAGTGAGGCTTTGCTCTTTCACAGCCTCCTGAACATCCAGAAAGCCTCATCAAAAACGAGGATATGAGCAGAGAAATAAATGCCACCCCTTCGTCCCACCGTGCCAAGGGCTGTCCCAGCTGCCTGGAGAGGAAAATGTCCCCAGGCAGGGGCGTCACCTCCTGCAGCCCCTGCGCTTCCCTTGGGAGCCCAGGGAGCGCGGGCAGCCTGCATCCATCCTAAAATAAAACTCCGGGGCTGGTGGCTTGACTTATCCACTCAGCTCAGCTCCCTCACTCCTCCCTGACTAAATCAGTTGTGACAAGTTTGGCCCCGGCCACATTCAGGCAGCCTCACGCAGCAGCTCCCCGGTGCCGCTGGATTAACCCCGCTGATGCGCTCGCTAAATCCCAGGGCCACCCAGCCCGACTCCAGAGCCCCGGGGCGCTTTGAGTCAGCCCAAGCCAGGTCCACCCTGCTCACACCCCTGGGAGACCTCAGAGAGCTGCAGCGGGGTTTGGAACCGAGAAAACTTTTTAAAAAGCACATTAAAAATGCAGTTATTTAAAAAGAAACCCGCACGAGGCAGAGATTTTGAGGTGGGGGAGGCGGCCGGCGTTCCCGCACCTCGGGCTGATGCGGGGGGGGCACGAGGAGGAAAGGGAACAGCCCATAATATGCAGCCGGTGCTTCTCAAAGGTTTTTACCCAAATGTTGCCAGGGCGATGTGTACACAAGGCTGCCCTCGCTCCGAGCCGCGCCCCCAGCCCGGCGGGAACACCCGGCTGGCATCCCGGGAATGGGACCGGGAATGGGACTGGGACTGGGAATGGGAATGGGACTGGGACTGGGACTGGGAATGGGACTGGGAATGGGAATGGGAATGGGAATGGGAATGGGAATGGGAACGAACCGGGGGGAGGTTAAATATTTTCTTCCAAGGTGATTGACAGCATCCACAGAGAAACTCTGGGAGGTGGGGAGGGGCCTCCCTGGGGGTGACCAGCAGGGAGAGAGCTTTGAGGGGGAGTCACTGTCAGAGCCCCCCCAGCTCCAGTGGGATGAGTTTGGGACAAGATTCCAAGGAATGCTGAGGACCAAGTCCAGCAGATGCTCAAACAAACCCGGCTGAGCTCCCTGATCCTGCAGGAGCCCTCTCTGAGCAAGGACAAATCTCCAGGAACAGGCTGGAAAACCACCAGGACAGAACGGGACCCACACCATTCCTAATGCCAAAAACTCCTTATCACCTCCCTTGCTGCAAATAGCACTTCCTATGGATAAACCCCACACTCAGGACCCTGCAGGGAAATCCCTCAACAGCCAGCAAATCAACAAACCCACTGGAAAATATCCCTCCTTTTCCTACAATTCCCAGGAGCTGGGAATATTTGGGACCTGCTGCTGCTTTAGGTTGATAGAGGGGAGGATGTGGCAGGGCATGGAGCAGGTCCCTTTGGAGAAGGATTTTCCTGCTCTGCAGGTTCTCCATCAGCCTGGGATCCCATGGATCTGAAGCAGTTTTTTTGAAACTGGCAATTTAATTAGTGAAGGGGAAAGAATATCTCCAGCATAATTCAGGAAGAAAGATCATTTCCAAGTTAATGAGAGAAATATTTTAATTACGGCGCTTAACAAGTTATGACTTTGCCAAGATGTTTCTCTTGGGGAGGGCTGAACATTTTTTTTTCCCTGAATTTCAAGCAAGGCAGAGTGGGAGAGGAGAGGGGAGAAAGCAGAGGCAGAAAACCATGGGAAGGAAGATGAGGAGCAGGAAAGGATTTGGTAAAAGCAACAGGAGACTTTTTGAAATGAAGACAGATCAGGGAACACCATCTCAGGGGCTCTGCTGGTTCAGGACAATGATTTAGGCTGGATTTAGATGGGATTTTGGGAAGGAAGGAGTGTGGGGAGGCCGCCCTGGCACAGGGTGCCCAGAGAAGCTGTGGCTGCCCCTGGATCCCTGGCAGTGTCACAGACCAGGTTGGACACTGGGGCTTGGAGCACCCTGGGACAGTGGGAGGTGGAACTGGATAAGCTTTTAAGGCCCCTCCTAACCCAAATCATTCCCTGATTCCCCCCAGGCTCTCCCAGGCCCGTGGGTGCCACGTGAACGCCGAGCCCTTGGCAGCTCCCAGGGCAGGAAGTTTTTCCCTTTGAAGGCGGCTCCTGGGGGTGAGATTTGTTTTCTCTGCACGGCTCAACAGAAATACCAATTTCCTCCTCTGCTGCAGCCCTGGCTCCTGGCAGCTCAGGCTGTGAAGTCCCTGCACAGCAGCCAGGTCTCTGCTCCTCTTGGGGACACCTGGGACCCGTTCAGTGTCCCCAGGTCCCACTGCCACCAGGCACCACCATAAATCCAGTATCAGTTTCAGCTTGACATGATCTCAGCTTGATAAATCCACCCTATCTGGCAGATGATTCACTGATCCCCATGACCTCCTGACGGGTTCCTCAGGTCTTTATTAGTCCTGAATCACATCTGCTCATAAATACCAGAGGGGTTTTTCACACCTTGGGTTATTATTAAAGGAGGACTCATTTCGGCTGCCTTAGAAAAATATTTCCTGCTCTTTTCAGCTCCTGCAGGATTCCAGGAAGGGCCCAGCAGCAGAGACTCCCCCAAACACATCCTTGCACCTGCTGGGACTCCCAGCCTGGGCCACAGTTGGAGTAATTGAAAAGTTAAATAAGAGGAGAGAGAGAAGGGACTCAAAGCAAAGCAGAGTCATTGTTTACCTCCCGTGTTGGCTTTGAGATGATATCAAGCTCCAGAGCAGGAACTCAAACAGCGGGGACTGGCTCTGATAAAACACATCCTTCCTCCCTCCTGCATCAGGGGAGGAGCTCCCACAGCCTGGGATCCCCTGGAGTGAGGGAGCCTGGCATTGCCAGCCAGGGGCCAAACATCTCCCTCTGCCCGGGGCTGCCAACAGGGAGCCAAGACAATTCCCTGCTCTCCTTGGGAGCCCAAGACCACCAGAGCTGGAATAAAAGAGGAGCTGGGATCAGGACAAAGCGGGGTGGACACTGGGCTGCTTCCAGGGCCTGGAGTTTTCCAGAAAAACGTGGAAGTCCAGGTTCCAGCACATAAAGAGTTCCTTCAGCCCTCACCTGAAGGTACAGAACTGGCAACAGCCCAGGAAAGCTTCTCCCCCCACTCCTTTTTGGGAGGCAGTGGAGTGATTTCCCTCTGCCAGGGGGAATGATGGAGCCATGGGAGGAGACAGAATTCCATGGAGCCAGCGTGGGAAGTTCACCCGTGAGCGGGGCTGGCTGCAAGTGCAGGGGCCCAAAAAGCCCCAAATCCCTGAGCTGACACCCTGAACCCCCCCTGAGCAATCCCAGAGCAGGCCCAGGCTGACACTGCCACCCCAGGCTGGCCTTGGCTGCAGGCTGTCACCTGTGTCACCTGTGTCACCTGTCCTGTCAAACCACAGCTCCCAGTTTCCTGAAACTGGAGAGGATTGTTGGCTTTGGCCCGGCTCTGGAACATGCTCCAGGCTCAGCAGCTCCTTGGGAACATGGGATTTGACAGGAGACCCAAAAAGCCTGACTCCAGCCCCACTCCAGGCTGGAAGGAGGCTCCAACAGCCTTCCCCAAGCTGCATTTTCTTTGGAATCCTGCTCCAAACCTTCAGCCAAAGGCTCCAGGCAGGAACTGGGAGCTGGGACAAAGCCACTGGTGCTGCTGGTGCTGCACCCATTTGGTGTGTGCAGCCCTGCTGGCTTTTTCCAGCTCTCCCTGAGCCCAGAGAAACCCTGAGTTTTAGAAACCAAGGGGAAAACCTTGGGAATGCGTCCAGGATCCAGCCTCAACACCACATTTGGGAAAACCTCCCTGTAAAACCTCCCAGACAGAATCCAAGACGGGCACTGGGCTGCTCAAATTTGGGTCTTTTTTTCCCTCCAAGTGAGTATGGAGAAAAATTTTCCTTATTTTAGAAGCCCCAAAGCTCCAGCCATTGTGAGGGCAGCTCCCAGCTGGATGAACAACAAGGATTAAAGGAAGAGGCTCCCAAAATGCACCAGAAAACAGCTCCGAGCTGGAGCCAGGCCTGGGCAGGAGGGCTCAAAGCACAGCCCTGGCCTGGTTATTTATTTCTGCATTTGGCATTTTCCAGGGAACATTGTGCAGGCAGGGCAGGCCCAGCTCCCTGGGAAGCTGGGAGAAAGGGAATCAATCCTTTGCCCAGAGCTTTCCCCAGGGGAGGAGGCTGTGCCACTCCTTCACTGCTCAGCAAAACAGTGACCCCCACCTCCCTCCTCCAGGGCAGCCACAGCCTGGGGGAGCTCCTCCCTTTGTCCCGAGCCACATCCCAGGGAAATGTTGGGATGGGGCTCTCCCCAGCAGGACACCTCCCCCTGGCACTGAGGGATGCAGGTGCTGTCCCTGCCACTGGTCCAGGACAGGGGTCCCCCTCTCCCCAAGCAGCTCCTGGCTCCAGGAGCTCCCTGAAAAAGCCCCGGAGCTGGAAGGAGTTAAAACCCCCTGGTTGCTGAGGGATTTCTCCCTAATCTGTGCACATGTCCCGGGGATCAGGACTGTGGGTGGTAGTGCAAGCCTGTGGCAGTCGTTCAGGCCCATGGCCCAGCACCTGACTGGCTCAGCAAACCCTCTTATCCCAGCACTTTTCAAATTTAATTAAGAGGCTCCTCTGACGGGCTTAAGGCCGCTGCTGTGCCAGCCCCAAAGTGCTCCCAGGAGCCTGACAAAGGCAGGAGGGAGCAGGGACAGGGTTTGCAGAGTTTCACCCAAACCACAAAGCAACAGCAGGGAGGAGGGGAGAATTAAAAAAAATAAAAAAAAAACCCGAGGGTGATGCTGAGAGCTCGGGGTCAGATTCTTTTCTGCAGAGGTAATGGGGGAAGTAGGAGGAAATCCAGGTTAATAAAAAACGGGCTCTGGTTGTTAAAGTTTGCCAGCCCAGAGGATCTGCTCAGCCTGGGATGTGGCCAGAGCTCCTGGTCCATGGGGCTCGCAGGGCAAAGCTGCTGCTGGCACTGCCAGGGCACACGGGAGCTCTGCAGGTGGGAAAACTCCTGCTCTCCACAGCTCAGGTGCAGCAATCCTCAGGGATCAGGGATCAGCTCCTCACCTCCTCAGCCATCCAAAAGGCAGCCCCCCAGGGCACATCAACAGCTCTATTTCAATGTCTCTCCAGGGGGATTTATCCCGGGAAAATCAGCTCCATCCAGGCAGGGACCCCCGGTTTGGCAGGGTAAAAACCTGAGAGCACCATCCAGGAGGAAGATCCCAGCTGCCCCAAACTGCCTGAAGACACTCGGTTCCCAAAATTAGTCCTAGGCCAAGCTCCCCCCTGGAAGTTATGCCAGGAACTGCAAATTCAATTACCTGGATGACAGCAGCTCCATGCCCTGACTTGAAATTTGAAGTTTTGGGTTGAGGAGTTTGGGTTCCCCCCTCCCCTGCCCCCCCAAGCTCCATTTTTGGCTACTTGGCAAAGTCCCCCCAGCAGGAAATTCGGAAGAGAAACAGTCTCAGTGTCAATAGTGCCCCGAGCCTGTTTACCCAGGGCTATTTGCACGAGATAATCGCTCACAAGTGTCTCACCTCCTCCACTCCGCCACAGCCAAGTGATGTCATGGAAGTGGCATCCAGGGCAGGAGCCAAAGTGAACCAGCATAACCTAGGCCGGGCTCAGGAGCCTCTCCACGTGCAGGGAACAGAGCTCCCCTTCTCCCCAGGGCTGCCCAGGACATGGAGTCAGCTCCACTTCACCTGGAGCAGAGCTTCCCTTCCCCCAGGGCTCCCCTTCACGTGGAATGAGCTCCCCTTTTCCCCAGGACCATCCATGGCATGGAATCAGCTCCCCTTTTCCCCAGGACCATCCATGACATGGAATCAGCTCCCTTTTCCCCCAGGATTATCCATGACTTGGAATCAGCTCCCCTTTTCCCCTGGACTGCCCATCTCCATCACAAAGGGAAAATCTGTCCCCTTGCCCACCCCAGACAGCCTGGAAAACGTCCCTGGGGATTAAATGCCTCCATAAAAGTGTCTGAGTAAGCCCACAAACCCAGCTGTGCACTGGTAATTCCATGAGTTTCGTCCTTGCCTTCCAATGAGCCCAATTAGAGTCATTAATCAGGAATTCTGCCAGATCTGAAAACCAGTCTGAGCTCTGTCCCCTTTTAATTCTTCCTGGTCAGCACCAGCCCTGGCAGCAGCAATGCTGATCCACCCACACACGTCCAAACATTTCCTCAGGGAGCTGCTGCCCAGCTGGGGGACTTGGATGGGGATCATCCCTGGGAAGAGTCCCCAGATCCCACCTCAGCCCTCCCACGGAGCTGCAGGGACAGGGCTGAGCCTGTTGGAAACGATACAAAGTTTAGTTTATTTTTTATGTCATTTAGCGAGTTCTGTTCGCCTTCACCCCGGGGAAGGGAAGTTTCTTTTCTCAGGCAGGGCCTGAGGAACTGGACATCCCAACAGGCTGGGAGCAGCACAGAGATACACAAGAGGTAAGGACCATCAGTGGTCACTGATGGACATCAGCTCGAGACACCAGCTCTGCAAAAAGAGAGATGAGAGAACCAAGAATGAGAACCTAATCAACATCAATAACCAACAGGAAACCAAATACTAAGAAAGGCATAACTTGGGACCAGAGAACGTTGAATTCAATGGATTTCTATGGGTTTTGACTGTATAAAATATGTGGAAAATCTGGTAAAATGCACCTTTTCAGGAAATGGAATGATTTTCTCTGCAGACCCGGGCCACACATGGATGAAATGATTTCTGTCGCACAACCCAGCCAGAACAACATCCTGGCCAGAATAAAATAATGCCTGATTCTCTGACACTAAAAATGTTGTTGGAGAGTTTTTTGGTTTTCCCACTGTTACAGTGACAATTTTGGTGACCCAGACGGGGCTTTTGATGCTCTACAGACTCCGGGATTGTGAGGGACTCTGAGTGCACACAGGAAATATGAACCAGGGAGATCTCACACTCCCAGAGTCCAGCGAGTTCAAAGCAAGATCCAACCCCAACCCTCACCGAGAGGTGCCAAACCCCCTTGGCCCCAAAGACAGGGGAGCCACAGCAGGGCATGAACTGGACACGGAGCAGGATGCCCAGGCCATCTCTGAGCGCAGGAGGAGCTGAGGAGAGGAAGATGATAAAATTTACCGCGGCATTAACAACTGCCAGCAGCGTGTGAGGCCCGAGGGCACAGGGATGGATGGGAAACAGCTCTGCAGGAGCTGTCAGGAGAGGCCCCATCCGTGCCCGGAGCACTCAGGGGCCACAGTGCACTGACAGTGCCAGTGAGGAGCACACCCAGAGCAGGTTGTGTGCTGACACTGCCAGTGAGGAGCACACCGAGAGCGGGGTCTGCTCTGACACTGCCAGTGAGGAGCACACCGAGAGCGGGGTCAGCTCTGACACTGCCAGGGAGGAGCACACCGAGAGCGGGGTCTGTGCTGACACTGCCAGTGAGGAGCACACCGAGAGCGGGGTCAGCTCTGACACTGCCAGGGAGGAGCACACCGAGAGCGGGGTCTGTGCTGACACTGCCAATGAGGAGCACACCGAGAGCGGGGTCTGTGCTGACACTGCCAGTGAGGAGCACACCGAGAGCGGGGTCAGCTCTGACACTGCCAGGGAGGAGCACACCGAGAGCGGGGTCTGTGCTGACACTGCCAATGAGGAGCACACCGAGAGCGGGGTCTGTGCTGACACTGCCAGTGAGGAGCACACCGAGAGCGGGGTCAGCTCTGACACTGCCAGGGAGGAGCACACCGAGAGCGGGGTCTGTGCTGACACTGCCAATGAGGAGCACACCGAGAGCGGGGTCTGTGCTGACACTGCCAGTGAGGAGCACACCGAGAGCGGGGTCAGCTCTGACACTGCCAGGGAGGAGCACACCGAGAGCGGGGTCTGTGCTGACACTGCCAATGAGGAGCACACCGAGAGCGGGGTCTGTGCTGACACTGCCAG
>VZRX01013907.1:0-10685 GCA_013398075.1 Notiomystis cincta
AAAACCCCAAACCAAAAAACCCCAAAGTGAAATACTACCCTCCCTAACCTTACTCCAAAATGAAGTTTTAAGAACTTTGGTAAGTAATGAAGAAAATCCAAGTACAGCTACTACAGCTGTACTCAAATGATGTACAAACTGAAGATATTGGTTATATATTAAAAAATGTATTTGAAAATCAAAGTCTTCTATTTGATGGAAAGAAGAATTATTTCAGCATTAAAGTTTCCAACTTCATCTTTCTGCAAAGCAAATTTAACTTACATATCCTTAGGAACATACATTTTCTTTACTCATACCTGCTGCAGAAGGCGAAGGATGGTGTTGTTTTGCAGGTGAGGAATGTACAGCTGCAGTTCAGGTTCCTTCTCAGCTTGGTCCTTCACCCAGTTCAGAACCTACCAAAAGTCTGAAAAGTTACTCTATCTGCATTGACCTGTACAAACTTCACCATTAAAGTAACATTTCTGTTTATAGACAGTTCTTGAAACAAGAGCACTTCTGTCCAGATCCTGCCCTGTTTTACTGAAGTGCACCCTTTGATCAGAACACCCAGTTACAATGGAGAGCTGACAGTTTTTGTATGAAGGCGACTGACAGTACTGGCAACATTTACCACACTGCTAATTTACCTTCAAGTTCTTTTTAGCACCTCAAATATCTTTGTTCCCACTATCAAAGAAAAAGAACATGATGTGCTTCACCAACTGCAGAATTTACACTAACCTAATCAACAGCTCTCACATTATTCTACCTCCCAACACTCTACCTTTTAATAGTAAAACCAGTCATTGGGTTTTCTTTCCACTTAGAACACAACCCACTTGCCTGCATATGCCCACGTGTGCACATTTTGCACCTTTAAACAAAATTAACTCAGTACCATCTCCACCAACAAAACCTTCTGATCCATTCCCAAAATTCTGCACCTTTATGGAGCCCTCTGAATAGCACCCAAAAGACCTGAGTAAATTTTCATTCTATTTCAATAACCTGGCTTACTCTATCAGCTGTCATGTGCATGTCATAGTAATGGAACTTCACCAAATCAAGGCTACTATTGAAAAATCTGGCAATAGAAAAAGCTAGTTGATATTTACCACAAATCAATACTGAAATAACAGACGATTAGTCAAGAGCAATTACTACACACACAGAGCTACAAAAAACTTACCTTGCTGACACGGGCACTCAACTTGAGCGGGTGAAAGTCTACTTCAAGCCAATTGTAAAGTTCTTTTACTTCTGGGACAACATACTGCACTACATTGAACCTGACCTACAGTCAACAAACAAAAAAACCAAAGAACTCAACATGAATATAGTATTTACCAATAGTTATGCTTTAAGAATTTCATATTCAACAAGTTAAACAGGCAACAGATGTGCTTTTTAATACAGGAGACTGTGTATTTTTGATTACATGCTGTAACTGCAGTGACAGTAACTACACTACATCTCTTAAATGTAGCTAAAAATGGAAAAGTAGACAAAAAACATAATCAAGGTAAACAGAATAGAGTACCATCCTCAGCTGAGCCACTCCTAAGACACAAGCCTACTGCACAAATGTAAGCCCACATCCAAATTAAAACCACACATGTCTGTTCATGATTAAGTTTCTAAAGCCTTAAATTGTGGGTTTGAGGCAAACTGGAGAGGTGCTGCAAGAAGAATTAATTCAAATTGTAAAATGAGCTTTGAACTTAAATTTTAGACATGTGCAAATAACCTCAAGAAATTAAAACATTCTCTGAAAATACCCTTTAGTTAATGTCTGATTTGTTTACAAACTCTGGGGGAGGTTTGACATGGATAAATCTAACATCCCTTCAAATAAAACACATGGAAGTTTTCATAATCACTTAGATCCATATGGTCCAATATTTGACATCTGACCTGTGCTTATCCAAAACACATTTAAAATAGAAAAATAAGCACTTGGTTCAGTTAATTATACCCTTCAGAGTTGGAAAAAAACTCCAAAGTTCTAGATCATAACATGTTTCAGCCCCTCAGTGTTTCAAATCGGTATCTGTTGCTTGGGTGATAAAATAAATACTACATTGAATTGCACACAAGCATTCATTGTTACTGCCATTTACAAACAGCCCTTGTGAATCTGCAGTTAAGTCCCAATCAGCCACACAGCTGCTTTAGCTCTGAAATTGCTGTCCCAGAGCTGAGCACAGTGCTCCAGAAGGAAGCTGCTCACTGAACCCCAGTACCTACCATGTCATTGATGAGGCTGGCCCGTGTAGGGGGGGCCTGCAGGCCCAGCAGGGTGGCCAGGCGCCGCTGTTTCTCCACGATGATTCCATCCATATCCAGGAGACGAGCAATATCAGTTCTCTCTGGAGTTATGGGAATGGACAGGGTGGCCAAAAGGACTCGAGTGGACATCCTGGTGACAAAGCAGAAGTGCAAGAGATGAACTGCAAGAGAACACTTCCTAATTCCTGTTCATATATGTGCCAATTCAAGAGAGGAACGAGGAGCATCCATGATGCAAAACTGTGTAAAAACACCAGAAATAGCACCAACTACACCATGAGAGGAAATTGTGAAGTCTTGAGAAGAAAATACCACCACTCAGAAGAGAAAAAGGAAACAAACCCCCAGATATCTATTGACTTGCTTATCTTCTCAGTCAGTAAAGAGAAGGAAGCTTAGCTAAGGTGATGCTAATGTTCACAATACTTACACTGTAGCTTTGTAAAACATCCTCCTTGCTCTAGATTTCTTTTGAGGCAATTAGTACTGGCCAATTTTGGCAGAGCTGCTCAAAGCCATACATGTCATCTGCTTCTTTTGGGGTACAATTTAGTTTATTTTTGAACCTAGAGGGTTAAAAATAGATTCTAAGATCACAGCAAGTATCTTTCCCCACCTCTGCATCTCCTCTTGTGTGAGATTCTTTCTCATTTCTCTTGATAAGTGATAAAGGCGGTGAAGGGTGGATGCATGAAAAAGAGCATTTCCTGATTTCCAGAAGACAGTTGAAACTTTGTGATAGTAATTTGCCATCAGCTGTGGTTTGGGTGGCTTCTTAGACAGTGCAAATAGTCCATGAATATCTTCCACTGCTTTGAAAGCTTCCTAAAAAAACCCAAAACAACCAAATACACTACGGTTAGGAAGTATTTTGCAACATCCCAAAAAAGGAAAAACAAACTCATTAAATGGTTATAACACCATAAATTAATTAATCCTACTGAAAGCTGTGATCTTCAGTTTTGTCAGCTATATGAAATTAAATACTTCTTTCCTAATAAATTATTTGGACATACTCCCTTAACTATCTGCTTAGAATTCGGTATTTTTGAAAACTTGTTTCAGTCAGATTTTCAAGCTACAAACCAAGGGGAGGAAAAAACCCAAAAAACCCCAAGAAGTTCTACTAGCAAAGCTTGGTCTGAAATGCTGGGCAGGACCATCAGACTAAGCATTCGATATCCTACATATCAAAACTTTCTCTCTTCTCCTTTCTTCACTTTGCTGCATGTACCACGAACTGCGTGGAGCAGATTCTGGGAAGGCTGCAGAGCAAGCGTGATGGGGAGTCCTGCTGCATACCTGCCACAGCTCCATGCTGATAGCACTGTCCAGCTGCACCAGCCTGGTCTCCAGGTGCATGGACTGGCTGTCAGGATTGTTGAGGTTGATGGCTGTGCTTTGGTTGTGGTGCCGCTGGATCTGCCCCAGGTGCATCCGCAGGTTATCGCAGAGCTTGCGGAACTCGGCTTTGCGCGTGTACTGCAGGCAGAACTTGAAAGCTGCAAAAATGAATAATATAAATTAAAAATGCTCACTAATGGTGACTCTGGTAGTTCTAAACAGGATTCAAATATGTAAATCAGGACACTTAAAGAATTTTCATTTGCAGTCAAAAGGCATCTCAAACACGATACAATCTGTCACACATAATGAGTAAGTGACAATGCAGAGTATTTTCATCTTGACCTCAAAAGATAAAGATGTTTCTACATAATTAAGCTTAAACAGCAAAGGGAATACTTTAAGTCTCTTTAAAAATGTTCTAATTTATGCAGTGATTCCAGCTTTTAGTTTGAACTAAGAGCAAACAAAATCCTGTGAATGGCATGAATTCAGGCTTTGGCTTTGTAAAATGTGGGAAAAAATCCTCAAGTCATCTAAATGCGGTAAAGTCAAATGAAGCTTGCAAATGACTGGAAATGACAGAGACAAAACCCCTGTCATTAATCCCATAGTTCCTCTCAAAAACAGGTCCTTGTTCTGGCTTCTGGAGGAGGAAAGAGGTTGAGAAGAGGAGATGGACTGTAGCAGGGGATCAAGACCACCCAAGACCTCTGAAGCCCTCCAACCCATTTCCAGAAAGATCCAGAACAGACTGAGCATGAGAACTGATTTGCATCGCAAGTGAGAAATTTACCTATAAAAAGGTCCCCCCAAGAAGCTCAGGTGCATGTGCACCTCAGGACCCTGGACACCCCATCAGCTGGATCAACTGGACACCCCATCAGCTGGAGCAAAGACTGGTGATTTCTTTTTCCCTTCCATTCCTTCTCTCTAACCCTCTCTTTATTCAACCCTCTCCTCTTCCATCCTATCCCTTTATCCAAACCCCACTGCCATGGGCTTATACTGGGAGGTCAGGGACTAACACCAATTTCCACACCAAGTGTGTTATTTACTACTAAAACTCTGTAAGCTTTTCAGGACCCTCTGATTCTTGTCATTCCTTTTGACCACAAGCATCTACAAATCTTGGATGTTCCTGTCCCTTGAGGGGGGACATCACATCATTATAGTTCAAGTTTCCATCTCTTGGACCTACCTTGCTGTGCAATGTCATGGTACAGGCGTTCTACTCGGGAATTATTTCGGAGAAGATCCAAACACTGTCTATAGGACTCCCACAGAAATTTAACCCAGGGTGTCAAAAGCAGGCGGTCAGTACGATCCTGAGTGTCTTCTCCACTTACAGCACTCAAAAGAACACTTTGGTCAGGGCAGCAGGGTAAGGAAAGAGAAAAAAGACAAGTTGTTTATTCCCGACAATTGTCATCAATATCTCTTACCAGGTTCTAACATGAGACTGGACAAATCTGATTAGCTAATTGCTGCTGAATAGTCTATTGCTTATTTTCAAACTGGTCCCTCAGACTGCTTCCTTTTCCTTTAAAGGATGTAGATAATGATTTAAAACTTTTACGTTTCAAACTTTGGCCACTGCATATACAACTGACATGTCCAAGCCCCAGAGGTAAGACATCAGAAACTTGTATCCTTCATAAGTAAGCTAAAGGAAACCAACTCCAAGATTTTCACCTTCCCTTTCCTAGCAGGGAGCTGTGTCCTGTACCTCTGTTAGTCAAGTATCAGTGTCAATGCAGACACTTTAGCACTTGCTGACACTTCCCTTTTAGTCACAGCACTGCTGCCAGAGCTCACTTCGTGTTGACATGTGACACAAGCGCTGTGTTATGATCCGCACACATCAGAAACCAGAATACTCACATTAACATTTCAAATCCTTTACAAATTCTGACATGAAAAAGATGCTTAAATATGTCAGAAGTAAGATATGATAATCTTACATTTAGAACTTCATTCCCTCATCCCAGATATAAAAGACATGGGAAAGCATTCCCAAAGCACTGAGGCCAATTCAGTGCTATGTCCCACGTAATTCCTTTCTGCTGAACAATCCATGCAACATGCTAAATTCACAAAGAACCATCTTCCCTAAGCCTTCATTTTAAAAATCCTTTTTGAACTGTTTCTCATATAAAGTCTCAATTCTTGTAACTCTTTTCTATTGCTCAATTTCCAGTTCTAATTTGCTTCCTTGGACACTACATCCGCTATTAAACATGACACGCCACCAGTGACTTCTCCAACAAATCAAGAGGTGAATCCAGCAAAAAATATGAGAAGTCTAGAAAACAGGACCTAAAAAACACTAAAGAAACTGTGCCTGTTTAGATGAGAAGTTTGATTGAAAAGATCCATTCTCTAGTCCTCTGCCATAAAAAGGAGAACAAGGAAAAGAGAGGTCAGTTAATCTTCACTGTTTAACTATTAGTGGGATTTCTCTGTAACAATTTCAGGCACTAATTTCAGGAAATAATATGAATGGCACTGCCTCCCTATTGAAGACATTTTCTGTCATCTTTTCTTCTTTGCAACCAACTTCTATCAGAGAGTTTTGCTGTTCACATGTTAATAATGTTAACACACAACGTTAACACAGCCTTCTACTCCATGCCTTTATGACTATTATTTGTCTACTGCAGCTCTACTCCTACACAACACCAATGTTCAGTAACTTCTTCCAATTTCATATCATTTCTATCACCATTCTATGTTCTCATTACCCATCCTATTAATTCTCTCTTGCATGTACTTTTCATGCCCTTTCTTCTATTATCACTTAACCAAGCAAGTATAAAGTAGCATTTCCTTTTGTTTGTATATGCACAATGTGGTCAGAAGAAATGAAGGTTATCACATACAATTACATTGGTCTAACATAATTAGCAGCATTTCTACATCAACCAGTAATGAGCAGTTTACCATAACAAACTCTCCAATACCACTAGAGATACAGATCTGAGCAGACACAAGAAAGTGGCAACCCAACTTCTAGAACCACTCCCACTGCACCAAGATCTTCTATTCTTTAATGCTTGCTTTCCTTACTCAGACTTAGGATTTCTTTCAGTGTAAAATTCCTGCTTTTTTCCCCTACCTTTAAAACCACTAGAACACCACTAGTATTCCATTTCAAGTCTCCCACATTTATATCTGAGCTTTGTGAATGAAAATACAGATACTTTCTGTAAATTGTTACATTTTAAAGACAGGCTGCACACCTTTCTGGAGTCTGAATGTTATCCAAGTCTTCTATGTCCAGTACCATCTGCTGGGATTCTTCCTTAGCTGCTTCTGTTTTTTCTTCAGCTAATTTTAAATAGGCTCGAACAACATCCTCCAAAGATTTGATGTTAACCTACACCAAAGGCAAAAAAATGGGAAGATGTTTCCACCCACAACAGGCAACAAATCTCTAAAATGTAACTGCTACAAACCCAAGAACATCTAAAAGGCAGATTAATCCTAATTCACGACAAATCAGTTCCTTTTAGATTAAATCAGCTGACAGATACCATGCTTGCTATAAATAAATACAGTAAGAAATCAAAAGCCATACCTGCTGGCAAATATTCTTGTACTGGTACAATCCTTCTTTTGCCAGGTGACTCTTGCGGAGATCCACGCAGAGTTCCAGGTACTTCAGCATAATCGGCTCGTGGATTTTCTGCCATGTTCGGTGCTTCTTACTTTTCATAACATCATAGAGAACATCAAGGGCAGGCTGCTTTTTGCCAACCTCAAGAAATTCTGAAAGTAAAATCCCAGTTAGCAACAGACTTGCACACCAGAAGATGCATGTTTTATGCTTAATGCAGGAAACATTCAGAATTTAATCAACCCTACCCAGAGCGCATCAACAGTTTGATTTAGTCGGCCATATCAAAAACGTTGGCAACTCAAGTCATTCAATGACGTAACTGGCAAACAAATGTTGACCAGGAAATTTACATGGGAATTTCAGGATATTGGTGATGTCTCTCTGTCCATCCAGGCATGACTGAGCACTTGACACACATGAATGTGTATGCATGCACACATCCAGTTTTAAGGCTGGTTCCATCAAGGACAAGGAACACCCACCAGGAGGCTTGTGGGTAGAGCACCTGCCAAGGGCATCTAACAAGGTGCAAATGTACCGTGAACGTGACTGAAGAGAAAGTCCTGCTCTCAGGTTCGGGAGGGAGAGGAAGGAAAAACCTTCACTCAGCAAAGTTGTTCACTTGTTTTTTAACTCCTGAGTGATTTAGCACTTTGGTTTACAGAAGTTACATCAAAAGCTGCTGCAGTTCAGTTGAAGGGTCAAGACACTTTTTAAATTGGCCTTACTGCTGAAACCATTTATTCATCCCTGAGCAGCTGCTGTTATTAACAGGAGCTCCCAGCATCACAGCAACTCCCACCTCTGATATCCCACACATTCTGCTTTGCACAAAATACAGCAAACCACCCCTGAGTGAACACTGAGGCAGGGACCCACACAGACACAGACCTTACTCTGAACGGGCCCTGCAGAACAGCAGCAGAAACAAACACACAGAATGGGAAGCAAACAGGTTTAAAAAATAAGGGAGGTCAAGTACAGCTAGTGGGAAACGTGCCTGCTCTTAAAGGCTGAGGGCTGGAGTCAGTACTTCCCATGAAATACTTTGGAAAGCACTCCATTCCTAAAGAAATAATGGCAGAAACTATTGAAGCAGGAGCCTGCTCCAGGGGCTCGGACATCAGACAGAGATTCCAAGTTTTGGAATCTCAGAACTGAAGTTAAACATAGCAAAAGACTTAGGCTGAAGGCAGCAGAGCAGTTTTAATTCAAGCAGCACAACAGCTCACATTCAGGGCTCAGTTTATGTAAATAAAGAGGGGCAGAAGATGAGCAAGCTCCTTCCAGAGAAAGCACCGTGATACAACTGAAGATAATCACTGTTACGGTGTGACAGTATCCAGCAGCACTTTTTTGCTCACCCAGGGAATTTTAATAAAGCTACCCCTCCATCCCATAATTTACACTGCTATTCTATCTCAGAGCTGCTTTTCAGACAATTACTGCTCAGCTTTAAACTTTATTTATGAAAATAAACTCGAAAGGCAAGTTTAATCCTGCAACAATGCCCGGGCACTCCAACCACAGCTCTCAGTGGTCGATAACCAACTGGACAAAGCACAAAATTAATTTATGTTGTTTTGAAACTTTTAATTAACTCTGGCCAAGCAGGTTCTTACGAGTAAGTCAAATAATTAAGGCTAATTTAAGAGACACTTCAGTAAAAGCACAAAATGAACCTGAAAAATCAAATACAGCACACAACACCGTGCTTTGCAGTAGGAACTGTAAGTTAGGGAAACTCAGATCTGTAACATACAAACTGTAAAGCTGAGCCCCTAAGTAGCTGTAAGAGTTACCTTCTACTAGTTTTTTTCTTTTATACTACTTAAAATGCTAACAGGTATCCAGAATACCAACTGAAGCTGAGTGGCCAAGAACCAACTGATACACACAACAATTCACCTACTGCTGACCCAAAATCCTGAATTAAGCTCAGTTTTCAATCTGACAAAACATGTCATTACAAGAGGTGACAAAGATATCATAGGCTTTACAGTATCTGTAATAGTGAGCAAGCTCAGTATCTGCAACAATAAAACACTCCTTAAAGTTGCATTACATCCCTGAGTACAAAGCAATGCCAAATATTAACAGTAGCTGAGGGTTGGCCTTGACCTACATTTATCAATTATAAAGAAAAAAAACGCTTTTCTTACACATCTGTATATCCTTAAAATCCTTCAAGCTCTTCGTATTTCTAAACATCACCTCTGTATGTTGAACATGAAGCAAGAAGTGCTTCTAATGCTCACTTGAGCCTTGCATGTAAAACACACACTCTGAAACTCTGGGAACTGCACTCAATGTCCCCATCTGAAATACCAGTTTAGCATTAAACTGCTTCCTGCAACACACAATCTGCCTTAGGTACAACTTTCCACCCCTTATTATGCTTGGCTGTGGTAAGACTGATCCCCTGCAGTTTGTAAGACTTGTAAGGCTTGTCATGTTTTCCTTTCAGTCCACTGAAATTCAGGATTACCAGCACCTGTCTGGAGAACACCCCCTTCAGTTGCCACCCTTCAGTTCAACTCGACTCCTTCAGTTAACACAACTTAGTAGACTTGCAGCAGTATAGGAAATGTGAATTTAAATACCAGGAAAGCATCAATAATAATAATAATGAGCAGCTTAAGGTCAATATTCCACAAATGTGACTTGCACACCAAGTAACATTTACTCTACCTAAGAAATTGCAAGGAAATAAAGTTTATGTATTATGGTAGGTGCATCTTTTCCAGTGAAAGGACTGATGCAACACATCTTCATCCCTGAACTCTGATTGAAGCTGATTTCATCTTTGTATCTTTGTGGGAAAGATTTTTACAATGAATTTTTGGTTAAAAATCAGGAGGACGTGCAGTACTTTCACATTTCCTTGTTAATTTACTAAGTATTTGAACAGTGCACAATCCCCAGACCACACAGCCTCTTCTGCTGTCATTTCAAGACTCACACAGCATCTGTAAGTTGTGGATGTCTTTAAGTGTCATCTTGCGATCAGCCCTGTGACAATGAAGGGTCTAAATGGTCTTGCTAAGGGCTTAAAATAGGACACTATAAAAAACAGAAGCGTCAAAGCCATATGTTTGGCCCGAAATGAGCCAGCTGATAAATATAACCAGTCCAGCTTTTATGTGGCAGTCAGCAAGCGACGGCTACAGCGCTGAATTGTCTCCCTTGGTCGGTCTTGCAGGGGCAAACCAGCGTTATCAGCCTGTGCGGCGGTGGAGGAGTTTTACCATTTGCGTTCTCACCAGAGTCACGTGAAGGACGGGATACAACACACGAAGCCCACAGGGGACAGAAGGGGCCGGGATCAGCCCGGGTTTGAGATCACCCGGCCGAGCAGCGCGGTCCGGTCCGGTCCGGCCCGCTCACGCCCAGCCCCGGCCGCCCCTGCCCGCCGGCGGGCTCCGGCCTGAGGGATGAGGCCGCG
>VZRX01013909.1:0-79914 GCA_013398075.1 Notiomystis cincta
AATTTTTTTTAACACTTTCTGGTTTTGGCCAGGAATGGGTAAGAAAGTGCCAGGATACTGCTAGAAAATCTGTCTGTTCTCACAGTGTTTCTGGACCAATCAGGAGTAGAACGGAGCTGGACTCTCAAGAGAGAGTCTGTTTCCATTTAATTTCCAGGCCAGTTTTGCAGACTTACAAGGTTAGGGTAAGGTGCCAGACTTCTGGGTGCTGCTGAAAAAAAAAACCTCGAGCCCTTGGAAACTTTCCTTCTCAGCAGTCAGGAGAAATATTGTAAACACAAAGGGAAGAGACTTGAGGAAACAATGATGTCACAACAGGAAACATGGAAGTTTAGAGCCTCCCATGCCACCATAGCCACCTCTTTTATTCTTTCCAAGCCCAGGTCTCTGCTGTGTAAGGAAAGCTATATAAGCCTATCTAAAGCATTAAGTTAAAGAGACTCCTGAGTTGTACAGTATAAAGCAGAGACTAAATATTAATTATTTAATTAAATGTTTACTGTTTCTTCCACTTCTGTAATTTACACCGAAAAAAAGCCCAAACCTAACAAAAAACCGGAGAAACTCTTGTGAGCAGGAAGATGCAGGTAACATCTGGTTAAAATGCCAGAAGATGCCAGAGGGTTTCCTGGCAAGGGGCCCCTGCAGGCTGCTCACTTACTTGCTAGAATTCCCTGGGGTGGCTGGGGGTGTTTGGAGAGGCCAGAGAGGAAGAATGTTCAGGGCTGAGGACTGCGAGGCAGGAAAAGGCTCCCTGGGAGCGCAGCAGGGCCGGCTGGGAGCTGCTGGGAGCTGCTGTAGCTCGGCACAGAGAGCCCTGTGCGGCTCTGCCAGCGAGCAAACCGTGCTCAGCCCGCCCCCAAAGCCAGCCCGGGGATCTCCCTGCTCGCCAGCACCTCCCCGGGCTTAAATTCTCAGCCCTTTCGAAAGGATTTGTTTTCTTTCAGCATACCAAAGAAACCACCCGTTTCAAAATATTTGCTTTAAAAAAAACCCAAGCCATCCATTTTCAAAGATAAATCATATTTTCTTGAATTCTGGGGAGGGAAGAAGGAAGGGTCCATACTTTAGAGTTTGAAAGAAACAGTCAGCTTACCTCTAGATGCAGTTCAGGCTCTTATTTTCAGATTTTTATTTAATGAAAGTTACTTCAGCCCAACTCTTTCTCTGCTGCCAGCACCACTTTCAGTCCAGAGGAAGCTACACCTATCCCCAATCTCTTTACATAACTGGCACATCCAAAGCAGAAGGACTGCAGCAAGATGTCCCATACCAGGCACAGAGCTAGCAAGAGACAGAAAAACAGGATATAAAAGCAGCTGCTTGATTTAAGGTAAGTGATGACCACATGATACATTAAACTCAAATTCTGAGAACTCCAAAATACTTCTCAACAAAAGCAAATTCAGAATAAGCTCACACTGACCTTATCAAAAGACAGTGGACAGGAATAGTTGTCATCTCTCCTAATATTGTTTCTAGAGCATATATGAGAAACAAATATCACACTTCCCACCTCTGACTCCAGCAGATATTGGAATTTCTGAATTCAGCTGCATGTTTCAGAGACTTTCCAAGGTCTGAGAATTCTTGTGAACAGGAGAAACTTCTTTGCAGGTACAACCAGACCTAACAGATGTTCACATTTACACCTGCTTCCCTCACTTTCCTCCCTACATGCATTTTTTCTCATGTTTATCTAGGAATTCTGCCCCCTTCCATCCCAGGCATCCAGGACTTTCTGTGGTCCAGCAGATCTTAAAAGCCTCTCTGGAGAAATCTCCCTTCTGAAAGATTCTGGCCTGTCTAGCAAGGGCATAAATGCAAATGCAAGGAGCTGCTTTGGAGATACCCTTGTAGGGATCCAAGGCCTGACTGTGGATGCTGCTGTCACACACAGCCTGCTCCAGGTGGATAAGGTCACAGCCAGAGGTCCCTCCCAGCCACCAGCATTCCCTGACTGCCTGGGTGTGAGCCCAGGACTGTGGGGGACAGAGGACAGCACACAAGGGGACAATGCACTCGACCCACAGTGACATTTTTCACACCCTCCTGTCCTCACTGGCTCTGCACGACCCCGAGCCTCTTCTCCCCTGTCCCCTGCTCTCGTGACCAGCCTCTTCACTCCCTCTCTCCTCTGCAGTGTTTACCACAACTTTGCCACAATCCACCAGGAGTTGCCACTCAGACATGGAAAGCAAAGAAAAACCAGCTGGAATGTTGTCACTCAAGGCATTTTGGAGATATCCATGGGGAGGCTGTCAGGAAGGAAACACTGAAAAGCTAGCAATACACATGCTGCTTAAAATTCATGTACCTCTCCCAAACCTGGACTTGCTTTCCTAGAAGACATCCCATACTTATTTTTTAAGAATCTAGGAAAGTTGTGAAAAGGAAGCTCATCAAGGCAAGAGACAAGGTGCAACCTTGACTGTGAAACACCTACAAGATTTCCAGTTACCAGCTATGCTACAGCACCTCCCCAATCTTTTTCTGAATCACTCAAAAAGCCCTACAGGTTCTATTAAAAATTAACAAATATTATACATATGTCTGATTTATCTACAAAATTATTCTAATTAGAAACAAAGAAAGAGTGAAAGCTAAGCATTCATAAATGTAACAGGTAATGGAAATGTGGACTGTTAATTTTCAGCACTGCACAGATGGTAAGAAAAAAGGGCACCAATGGATGTCCACAAAACACCATAAATGACATTTAATTTAAGCTTAATAAACGTATTATAATGTTAAAGTAGTCATAATATGCATGAATGCTAAAAGGTGGCCCAGAGCTAGGAGAGGAATCAAGGATGAACCATCTGATGGTATTTATGATATAAGGTGTCATCTACTATCTCAAAAGAAAGCGTTTTCTAAAAACAACTTTTGAACATCATCTTGGTTTTGAAATTATTCAAAGAGCAGTAGCTTCCTTCACCCACTTACTTCTGGGGAGAAGGGCAACTACACATTATGATATATAAAAATACATCACCTCTTTGATGTTATGTGCTGCCAAATAATTACCAGAATCACAAAGCTGGCTTAATGGTAGAATTATTTGGTTATATTCAAGCATTGTGGCTTTTAACACTGGGAGAAATGCTCGAGGCCTCCAACCTCCAAAAGTACAATTTTAAGTAATAACCAGTAATTGTAAATTAACATTGTGAGTGTTATTTGGTTACCCCATAAATTCTTTAGTACTGTAATACTTTTTTCAGTACACCGAGCCTTGACCTAATGACTACCCTTGGTGACTCAGAGTGGGGTTTATGTCTGTAGGTGCTGAACTTTAAGGATTCTTTGAACAAAAGCCATAAGGCAGATACATAATGCATCTAAAAATCCCCTGGGGAACTCAACAGAAACACTAATTCTTCAGCCAGTCATGCAGCTATAATAAAATACCCCAATTATTAAACCCCAATAATTTCAGATCACAGAGTGATAACCATTTTGGCTGGTTCAGTAATGACATTTACCTGTCTAGGAAGGGAAGAGTTAAGGGACACAGCAGATGATGGACTTCCCCCAGCCCTCCTCAGCCCCCAGGGCTGGCAGGCCCTGCCAGCAGCAGCTGCAGCCTCACTGGCTGCCTGCTCCCAGCTCAGCTGCCACATTCCATGTCAGGACATGTCCCCACCCAGGACCTCTCCTGGCCCAGCAGCTGGCTCTTGGAATGGCCTGCCCAGTCCACTGCTCCAGACATCAGCAGTTTCTCCCTGCACACATCCCTGCTGTTCGTGGTTCCTGGGCCAGTTCCAGACTACCTCTGCCCAGGTGAGAAACCAGAGCGGTTTTGTTCTGGCATTCAGGTAATCCTGTGAGTGAGCTGAACTGCTCACAGTGAGGAGCTTCCAGAGAGAGAGAGAGCAGCTATAATTTCATAACAAACTGCAAAATCAATATGGTAAACACGTGCCTGAGTCAGACTCCTCTCTGAAGGGTAGCACAGATAGCCATCTTCCTAAGTAGATTTTTACTTCCTTTAGTGGAAGCAAAATCGGGTGGATAAGTGCTGGGAGGTCTCTGAGTGAATTCGTATTCAGAAGGGAGGCTCTTATCTCTGCCATCTCCTCTGCGAGGGAGGGTGAGCAAAGCCAAGGTTAGATCCTGTTCAGCTCACAATAGCAGCATGTGGTGCCTTTCAGAGCATGAATGCCAGTTTTTTACTGCAGGTGCTCTTGTGGTGTGGCCACGGGAGGAAAGCGATAACTGACATCCTTTTCCATTCAATTTACAGTCAAAAGAGTGTTTGTAATTTAGCAGTTGACTGGCTGAAGCTCAGCCCATATGGTAGCTGTTGTTCAGCAAAGGGAAAAAAAAAAAGAAAAAAGTACAGTACTTAAACCGGAAAGAACAGTCTGTGCATCAACTCAGGCTTCAAGGGGGTTCTGGCCCAATTTCATTCATATTTAAATGTGCACGTTCACACTGGGGACAGGGACACTGAGCCACATCTCCTAATATTGCAAATCACTGCTTTACTTTAGGGTCTTGTGTGTTATACACAAAGAGAGGGAAAAAACGTGAATGCAGATTTGCATCAGTGTCCCATGAGGAATACTGAACGTTAGAAGCAAAACCAGCTGGAAAATACATAAAGAGCACAACAAGACTCCAGTCTGGTTCCTTTCTCAGAATATTTCTCTCCCACTTGCCTTCTGATGGCAGCTCTAAGAGGCCCTGAAGTCACTGTCTACAGCACGTAATTCTGAACACGAAGAAAGCAAAGACAAACTACACAGATCATTTTAAATATATCTGTGAGGTGAAATGTAATTCTGAATGGGAATGTCTGGATTTATGAGGGAAAACAAAAAATCACTGTTTCTTTCCTTTCAGTCTTTTTAGACAGAGACAGGCTGTTATCAGTATTTCCTTAAAAATATTAAAAGAAATTAAAAGTGGCAAGTATGTCCCACAGAACAAGAACAATAAACAGAATAACATGAAAAATAAAAATGGTAGAATGATGATTTCAGGCTAGTTTTAGCTTGGCGAGAGTACTGAAAAGAAATCAATACAAGGTACACTGGCACATGAAACCTTGCTGGTCTTTTGACTTATATTCTACAGCTGTGGAGCTTTCCAAGGAAACAAAGAAAAAGGAGAATGGGAAGAGGAAAAGAGGGAGGGAAGGAAAGGGAAGGGGGAGGGGAAGGGACCAAACCTGATCTCTCTCACTTGCATTTCACTACTCCAGTCAAGTTTTTTGAAACATGTATGGTATCACTGGGGACCTGGAGTTGACACAAGTCTCAAAGGGGAGATGTGGTTATTAAAATTGTGATTAGCAATTACAAGTGCAGGGCTTGTGCAATTATGCTTTTCCTGTGCAAATGCATCCCAGAGACAGGAGCTTCAGAGAAATTGTATTTGCACATCTGCTGTACACACTGGCAGCTACTGCCAAGCAGCTTCAATTTCTGTCCATTTGCCCTTTAGTTTAGGACAGGACACAGACCACATTAACAAGCCCAAAAGGACATGTGCCAGCCTAAAGTAAAATAAAAACCAGTAAAAAATAGTTTCTGCATCCTTCCAACTAGTTCCCAAACAACCCAGTGTGTGTACTTTACAATCCTACCTCCTTAGGAACCACTTTCTCTTCCTCTTGCATGTGAAAAGCCACACAAACATAAGAGGAAACTGTCCAAACATGCAGGAGAAATTAGCAGTGAGAGTAACTGTACACAAATTGCTCTCAGACACACAAATCAGGTGAGAACACTGCTCTGATTTGGTTATTTTAATGTCATTATACAAGGCATTAATTAGGCATTAGAAATTAACACCAGTAACACAGCAGACCTGGACTGCTCAAAAGGGAAAATGCACAGTCAACACATGGAGGGACTGACAAAGGAAAGAGGCTTTCTCTGCTTCAATCCAGCAATAAACCCTGGCAAAAATATTCAATTCTTCAGACTCTCTGCAACCCCCTAGATGCCAATATGGAGGTATATTCTAGAGAAACTGATAGGCACCATTCAGAGGTATTTTGAAAGAACCATTTGCAAGCAAGCAATTCTGCATCCACTAAAACCCTGCTGTGTTAAATGAGAAAATGTCTTTGTTGGTTCATGCAAAATTGGCCTTTTCTATGAATAAAGGCCATTCTGCTGTGGCTGAAGTGATATGTCTATTTTTTGCAGTGTTTCTGCAATATAAAAGTCGGTCACTGTGGAAAAGTGTTTCCTTTTGCTATTGTGTTTCAGGCTTATTAATTAAGGTTTTTAGATTACAGACTTAAAAGAAAACACTGAAGTTACATCTGAGGTAGATGTATATGTTGCATACTATATGGATTGGCATAGAACAGATGTGTTAGGAACAAAAAATGATTATTCAAGGTTATGTATTCAGGTTTATGTGTAATTATCCAAGTTCACCACCTTTAAAAAGTAGTTTTGAGCAGCTAAAAGTTAAGTTATACATCTCACAATATTAATGTAAGCATTCTGTTATTCCATACTGTATTTCTGCAGGTTTCATTAGCAAGGTCAGGAGTCAACATTACTGATTTACAGTCTGCAAAGAGGATGATGTCACTGAAATGTGAAGAAGGTCAGAATCCCCAAAGAGAAATTATCGTAACAACAGAGTGAGATCATTGCATACACTTATCTGCTCCAAGGAGCAATAATCAAACAGACCTACATGTAAAGCCTAAGCTGAGCATTAGATAAAAGCTACAGAGGCAGTACTTTCCCAAGGTAATACAGCAGAGTGCTGTAGATTTCATTTTGAGCTTCACTCATAAAAAAAAAGCTTACTCTGCAAGGGTCCCAATCCCATTTTTTTCCCCTAAAACATTACACAGAAAACATTATACACATATGTGAATAAAAAAAATGGTTCCATTTCAAATAGAACTGATACCTACAGAGAACTAAAAAATGGGGTTCATTAAAAAAGGGGCTTGCCTTTGACCTTTCATGTAAGGTTCAATATACAGCTTTTCCCTGCACTGAAATTCTACAGGCTGCTCAAGATCCCAATCTGCACCAAGAATAAAATCCCCCAAAGACCCTCAACCAGAATAAATACTTAAACTTCCCTAATCTACAAGAGCTACAACACTGGCTAACTAATGTTAGCTACCAAGACAAGAAAATTACACAAGTTTATACTGAGAAAACATTCACATTTCTGTTGTTCTGCCTTCTGCAACACTTTCCTAGGGACATGGGGGGTAGAAGTTGCTGTGCTGTGGTAAAAAGAAAGTCTGTCTTTACAGAACAGAGAGTGCTGCTAATCATCTGCAATAGGAATGAGCAATTCATCAAAAATTAAATAAGTTTAAGACGAATTTGTAACCAAGGTCTCCTCTTATTTAGAAGTGGTGTCAAGTTGTTAGCTCGCCTCTTTCATCTCAAATAAATATAAATTGCCAAAGTTCAGTGCTTCTGAAGTGAAAAAGATGTCCTATCAGTACATTTAACGAAGAATTGCAATTGTGCTCCCACATGAGAGCAGCAGCTTCCTGGCCGTGGGTGTTTCATTTAAACTTTTAAGAGGACATCAAAACACATTTACATGAATATAGATCAGTGCTTCCGCTGGGTGATTTAAATGCATCTTACAGCTGTGGAGAACAAATTTCTCAGGATTCAAAACATCCTTCTTAAAAAGAGGAATTATTAACTTATTTCTTTCTTTGTATACACATCAATAACATCAGCCCCACCTCTGAACCCCCATATTATCTTAGCAGCAAGCCTCATGCTCCTTCTGTTTGCCCTGTCCCAGAACTCCCAAACTTCTGCCTGGCAAACATTCCGTGGCACACTGAGTTCAAGGGGAGTGCTCAGTGGCTTCACACAAGCTCACCTGAAGTCCTCACATTTCCCAGCACAGAAATCCTGAGTCTGTAAAATCAGCTCTTTCCACTACTGACTAACATGGGTGTGCTGAAGCAGGACCATCATGAGGAAACCACAATCTACAAAACCTGCTGACTCCGGGTGTGTCTTCCAGAACACCAGGAGAATTTATTTTTATTTTCTCTTAAACAAACAAAGAAAACCCAAGGTTGTTTCTTTAGCTGGGATGTGAGTGCAGAAAATCAGTTTGGGACTTCTTGCCCGGGTAGTTTGATGTTTGCTCACTTTGCAGCTCATCTGTGTGGGTGAAGGCAGTGCTGCAGCCCTATCAGCTGATCTCTATCAGGGAATGTGATCCATTAGAGAACCATCCTGCCCCCAGGGACCCCACCGAGGGTATGTATGGGAAGGCTGCATGAATTCATGCTGCACAGACCGGTAATGACTTCTGATTAGATGGTATAATACATCCCTGAGCAATCAGCACAGAAAAACACCCCAGATTCTGCCCCCAGTTCCTGCACTGCCACGTGATTCACCAAGCACGCGCTTCGCCTCCCCAAGTACCTTTCGTTTGCTAACATTTCACAGCAAAATATGTAGTGTGCAGAGAGACATTTGCCAGGGCAGAATGAGAAGAGAAAATACATTTTTTATGGACTTGATGAGTTCCTGGATGTTCTCCCCTGTTTTTGTATCTCAAGAGAAAAGCAGCGTGCTCTTCAGGATTGTCTCTGGAAGTCAGGGATGAATATCATCAACACAAAGTTTGATACAGCAGCATCAGAAAAGAAAATAAGGCAAAATAGAGGAAGCCCCTATCCCTGCCTTGAAAATATACCTCTAATTCAGAAGATTTGGTTAAATCCATGGGGTAAAAAGTACAGAAAATAAACTAGCTCCCCTTAATTTGCTGTAATTCCAAAACAAAGCTTTTTAGAGTATAACAACATAAAACCAACATAGCTCAAAGTCATGGAAAATATCTTTTGATTTCAAAATTAACAAATGTTGCAAAATTTCAATCTCTTAAGTATCAGGAAATCTTTTTTTCTCCTAACCTCTTCTGTAACAACTCCATCAACCTTTCCAAAATAATGTTTCTTGTAGCAAAAAGGCCTTTGAACTTACCAAATTCTTATTTTCTCTTCTATAATCTTACCTCTGGTTGCACAACTCTCAGAAGTGAAGTTTGCCCATTTATCCAGTAATCATCTTTCTCTCTTCAGCCCTGATAACTGCTTCATCTACAACAGCATTTATTGTCAACAAAAGCAGAGTGAAAAGCTTATTCAATGACTTTTTTGCCCTTCCATTACTTATTCAGGATGATTAAATGTGATCTGGAGTAATTTCAAATTGATTTTTACATCTGAAATATCAAACACAACAACTTGCCATTTCTCTCCCTTTTGTTGGAGTGCTGAATAATTATGTTATGCAAGACTTAAACATTTAATCTTTCTCTCTGTGAAAAGAAGAATGGTCAATTCAGTGGAGCCGGTGAGAGGAGGAGAGCTCCAGTTCTGTCTGCAGTCCCATCTGGTATCCCTTGCCCAGACCCACAGAGATTCAGCCTGAGCACTTCAAGGCAGGGATGACTTGAGATTTCTCCAGTACAAGCTCAGCACGAACACATTGGTCTGCTCTGAGTCAGGCTGGGGGCTAAGGGAGGGCAGCATCATGAGAAAAATCTTTAGAAAGTGAAATCCAAGGTCTAAAAATGAAAACAGAACAAACTTTTCCTTAAACGTTTACCCTGATAAAAAGCAGGGGTAATTCAGCATACATTGAGCAAAGAGAGAAGAATCAAGACTGGCATTTGCCCCCACAACAGCTCAGTATTTTAGCAGATTTACTGTCAGCCTCCAGCCCTTCTGCTTTGGATCATGCAGACTCAGATCACGAATGAGATCTAGGGAAAAAGGCATCTGTTCAGGGACTATTAGCAGGTCTATGTTTTATGAAGTGACCAATGTTTTCAAAGGATGCAACATCTTTTTCAATAAGGATTTTTTAAGAAGCTTATCTGCAATGAAAAAAACACACCACCACTTTATAAAAAGTATTACAAAAGTCATTTTTACAGTTACAGTAAAAGACCACAACACAGACATTAAGAGTCTGTCCCTCAAAACCACAGATCTTTCATTTACTTGGTGGTTTGGGATTTTTTGTTTGTTGTTTTTAAAGTAAAATACTATATTTGGGGGTACTTGTATGTATTTGTTTTTTCTGCCATCATGGTGAAGCTGCAAACATTTTCATGTTTTTTCTCTAATTTGGTGCCAACATCAAACTGGAAACTTTTTTTTTAAAAGAAAACCAAGATTCTGATGAAATACAAGACCTGTGGTTTTTAGGAAAAACAAAGTATCACAAGATTTGTCATAAAAACAGAGGGCTGGCAACAGTAACAATCTTATGTACAGTAGCCTGCTATTTATAGGTGCACTCACAAGTCTGCAGACATATTTCTGCTCTCCAGTAACAAACCTAGGAAGAAAAAAGGCTCAGCAACAATTATCACAGATACCTGTCACTTTTTAAGTCAAGAACGAAATGAAAGTGGCACAAACCCCAGATGCTCATCTGGCAGGAATCAAACAGGATTCAACTGCAGTCACATCAACAACAAACTACACAAGATGAGATTCTGGTCCTAAAACTCTGCAAGTCCTACAAAGCAAAGGCTCGGCTGCCTCACAAAAGGCACTCCCATGTAATGGGCAGCAAACAAAGGGAAGGATATCCACTGCTTTCTATATCCAGGGGGTCCCTGTGCCACACCACACCAGAGCCACAGCAGCCCATGGCTGCACTGAGGGTGTCTCTGATCAGTGTACATGTGATTTTCATACTCCTCAGTGACTGTCAACTGCTCAGTGACCTCCTTTGCTGAACATCTCCTTTGCTCCTTACAAGCTGAGTTGTGAGTTACTATCCACCTCCAACTCTTCTGGCCCCTGTCTTCCTGTGGCTGCCTGCTCACAGGACACTCTCAGGGTTAGCACAACTCCACAGCATGGACTGGGGAATGTGGCTCTTTTTCTGATTGTCTAAGAGTGATTCACACATAATATGACAACAGTATTGCTCAAGTCCAAACTCCTTATATCAATACTAAATCTGCTCGTACACAAAGGCAAGGAAACCTTTCAGACATATTTAGAAGATGCAGCTGTTCGACTTTTTTTTAGTTACCTATGAAGAAAAGCTTAATTCTTTCTGACCAGAGAAATGTGTTGCCTGCGAGCTCCAGAGCAAAAGCAGAGCACAGCTCATCACCCAGCAACTCTTTGTCTATACAGTTAAAGTAACTGTGACACTGTGATGTTAATCAGAGTTTTAGTATTTTCTCTTTGGCTTGAAAGAAATGATGCTGATAAGCTCTAGTACAAGTGACAGCTATCAGACAGCAGGATGGTTACTGCACTTCCATTTTCTATAGCCCAAATTCTGCCAGCCTAGGTTAGCAGAGGCTTCTTCATGTGCTCTGGGGTGCTCAACCAAGAATTACAGGAACAAAGGAACAATTAAGGAATTTCCCTTACACTATTCTCTTACTTGAGAAAGACTGAGCTCTGTAATTTCAGGGTGTTGGGCCTCCCACCTTCGGGCAGTCTCAGAACTGCATCCCCAGTGGATCTCAGAACACCAACCCTACAAAATATACTTCCATTCAGTTCTTCAGGCTCCACCTGTCCCAGCAACAAGATTCAACAGAAGCCATGATTCACTGGGAGGTCCTGGCAGAAAAGGGATTAAAAAGGTTATTTAGAGCTGCTTTCTGTAGTCAGTGATCTGGTACCCAGGGAACTGCTGCTGCTGGGAATGCACAGCTCCCTTCCACCGTGCTCCCTGAAATGATGAGCCTGCCATGGTCTTTTTACTGAAATTACAGGTCTTTTTGTTTCTTCACACAGTCCTTGGTGGAAGCAAGGCTACACAGAAGGGCTGCTTTGACTGCTAATACACTCCCTGTCAAGGCAGCCTATCTTCCACAGAGCACACTTGCACACTATCTATTATTGAACACTCCTAGAGCACAAAGCAATCTCATTATGCAACGAAAACAGTTCCTGTAAAGGCATCTATGCAAGTGTGATGGGCTTTTTCCACAACATTTTTACATTTCTCTTCCAGCCTTCCCCTTTCACACCAGCTGCAGTCGAACTACTTGCTGGCCTTGATGCTTACAATGTTGGATGTGATAGGAACAGACTAGACATTGTTTTAACACAGGAAGGTTAATTTAAAATAACCTTCCTAAGCTGTTCATACTGCAAGACAGCAACATTACAAGGAGAAGACATGGATTCATAAATAGGATCAGCTTTCAATCCTCAGAGCAGTGGTAGCAGCACTTGTCATGAACACTCTGTGCCGAGTCTCCAGGGGAAGCGCAGCTTCAGCTGCCGCTTACACAGCTCCTTCTGTCAGTCACTCACAGAAGCAATGCCAGGTTTTCCTACTAAAGAGCCTTGCTCTTGATCTCCTAAAGGTAAATGCTACCACGACAGGAGATGAAAGCAGAAAATGCTCCATAGGATGCCCGCTACTGTATTTCAGCACCAGTTGGCTTTTGATGTATCTGTATCCCCCAGCAAATGAACCGGCCTTTGAAATTAGGCTGATTGTTACAAAACCATCATTTAAAGGAGCCTTAGAAAGATTTAAGAAAAAAACCAGGACTTACAGTCACACACATGTATTAGAAGTAACCAAAAACCACTACTTAAAGGCTGTATCAGTCCTGCCATAAACATTTTTTGAGGGATTTTTGTCATTTCAGTCTCTACTCCCACACGACCGACCTTGACTTTGCATCCTCCCCTGTGAACGAAGCAGGAACATCTCACAGTGCTCAGGAGATAAGTCCAGCCAAAAAGTTACATTGCCTTCAGATGCAGCAAAGGATTAGAATTCCTGAAGCTGTCATGGACTTTGTCAAGGCCTTTTTAAGCATAATTAAATCTGCCTCTTTCTCATGATCAACCTTCTTACAGGCCCACAAAGACAGCACTTGGGCAGCCTTGCATGATGGCCACTCCAAACTATTTTCTTGAATCCTACAATGAAAAGGCCACTGAATGTTCTGTTTTCCAAATGCCATAAAAACATCATTCTGAGTTAAGAAGGCCAGGGATCATTTTGTACTACCCCTCTGTTACTCCACAGCCACCTTTCTAAATTAACATTGTGGGTTTTTTCTTCTATTTTAAGAACGTTATAATCCAGAATTACTGTTTTCATGAAAATATGGCAGAGGGGACAATGAACCATATACCTGTCATGGAATCCTCACTAAAGCCCAGAAGTTTCTTAAAGCACTCTGAAGCCTCTGCTATAGCAAAAAAACAAGACAAAATATTCCAGGGTAGCAGTTCACACTGGCATAAATCATTCAGAAAGCAGTGATATAACAGTGATTTATTCATTACCTTACTTATTACAGTGTAAAAGAACCATATGAAAAGTTCTGGAAAGAGCTCTCCACAGATGGGAAAAAGCCAGCACTGAACTGGTGATGATGAACAATCTGCCTTCCACCTGAGAAGATGCAGATTTTAGCTGTGCTCTGTGGCCACTTCACAAAAAAATAATGTAACAGTATTGAATTCCCCTTCTCCTCAGGGGTAGCAAACATGTGAGCACATAGGAAATGGAGGGCTTCTGACCAAAGTTTTATTTTTGCTGCCTGGGTAAATTATTATTTATTGTTACCCAGCAGCTTTTCTGGGAAAAAAAAAAAAAAATGCATCCAGATATCTCAGTGGAGAACAGTGAGACATGTCACTTTGTAAAGGTGAAGGACAAGGCTTTTTCAAGGCCATGAAAAATGCTAACAGGAAAACACTGCTGAATTTTGCCTTTTTTTTGGTTCAAATTCCAGAATCAGCAAGTCTTTACAAAGATAAGCAGTTTCACTAAAAAGAAGTAAGATGATAATAAAATATTTCTCTAAAGAATCAGTGGGGTGTTATACAGTTGGATATTTGGTAAAATAGGAAATTAAGGAAGAAAAATGAGGATAAGAAAGGATAAATTAACTAACAAACAAACAAACAAAAAAATAGCAAAGCTCCTGTAGGAAAACAGCATCTGTTGAAATAGAAAATCTGTCAAACAGCCCAAACCACACTATTTCATGGTATCTATTTTTTCCTCCTGTTAGTCATGGGTTTGCAGGAGTTTTTATAACCATGGAATGATACAGCTGTAAAAAACCAAAACCTTTTCAGTTTATTAATAGATGTTATAAAAATAAATACTAATTTTTATCTTATCTACTTTTGAGCAGATCCAAAGTAGCATGAAACAAATCAAAAAAGCACACACTCACAACAGAGGATATGACTAAGCCACATCAAGTAGATAAAAGACCAAACTTCAGACACACTGCTAAATCAAATTGGTATTTACATGTAAATATTTTATCTTGCACATAAACTATTTGTCTCAACACCAGTAAGCTCAGTGAGGCCTACACAGACAACTCATGTTAGCACTGGGAGTGTTTTCCTTCTCAGGGCTGCACTGAAGCAGCACATCACAGACACAGATACTGCAGATTTGAGAAGTAAAACTGCAAACTGGTGTAGAACAGCACAATAAGAAAGGTACACACTTTTTATCATTATCCCAACATTTCTATGTATGGTTTAAAGTAAGAGATTCTACTCCAAAGACCAATGTCAAAACATTTCATGAATACCAATGGACTGTGTGCCAACATTACAACAGGTACCAAAAAGCCTCTATCCCTGTTTTCCTGACTGCCCCTCTCCTATACATGATGCAACAAACTACACTCTCTTGCCTAGTTTCAACTCTTGGTTTTCACAGGCAGTCTGCTATGAACAAGAACCAAAATGAATCAGAAGCTATGTGAGAATTCAAACTATGCCTTAAAAAAATGGTGCTGACAAAATAATCCAGCTCATTCACATCCTCTCCTCCACAAAGCTCTTCTGTTTCCGCTTCCAAAGGAAACTAGGAAGAAGCAGAGAGAAGTTTACACAGCATTCTGAACCAAACTGAAGTCAGAAAGGAGAAACCCCAATAGAAGAAGCAAAGCTATCAGACACCTTGCTTAAAGAATTTAGGTTGATATGATCAGGGCCAGGAGAAAAGTCACTTGAGTTCCCAGTGTGAGTTGTGCTGCCAAGTCACACTGTGGGAGGTTTTAAGCAGACCTGCAAGCTTCTAGTCCCATCTGTAAATGGCACTTGTCTGGCACTAGGTTTAAAAATGAAAAAAACGTTTCAGACAGATATATTTGAGGAAGCCCTCTCTAATCAAGAGTGCTGCTTTACTTCCAGAGTTTTCAAGCGCGATGCATTTGACTTTCTGAGTAAAGTATGAGAGGAAAATTGATGTCTAGTTTCTCATTTATATGGAGATACTCACTCCTCTCACCCAGTCTGTGGAAATGAAAGTTTTTAATAAGGTGTGTTCTAAGGAGGGAAAAAAAGACAAATCTTGCTCAGTTTTTTGCAGTGCTCACTCTTCCACATATGCTATTTTTGCCTCTGATTTAAAGAAGATATATTACAACTTTAACTAACTGCTTACCATGAGGAATGGAGTAAAACAAATAGTTTAGAAATTCCTAATAGACTTACATATTTGCATATAGGTAACCATGGAAAGTATGGGTTAGAAACAAATACATTATAGGAATTAATTTAAAAAACAGTCAAAACCATTAAAGAGCTAAATTCAGTGCATGGTTTATTTGCAAGAAGCTAGCTAACCAGCTCTTACTGGAACTACACGTGACAAATCAGAAAGAAACAAACTGAACTGGGAGTTCCTAATCCTTGTGACAGGACCTTCAATAAAGCATTAAATTTTAAAAATTGAGACCAATTGGCAATAGATACACCTCTATTTTATTTCAATAAATAAACTATTTTCTCTGTACAAAAGTTGGAAAGGCTTAAGTTTATTAAAACATAAGCCACAGACAAAGCATGTAAGAAAAATGGTATCAAAGAACAAAGTCCAGATGAAATTCTGCATCTGCTGCATATAAAATAATCCACCAGCACTTAGCTGAGACAGGAGAGAAAGGGGGCAGGCACAGCTACTTATTTCTGCTGAGAGTTCTTTGCTTCTCAGCGTGCTCCACGATTTTTTCTTCCACATACAGCCCCTTCCTCTTCCTCACTGCGTTCATGTACTTGCGGGCCTGGTTCTCCGAGTCCGCCTTCTCCCCAAAGTGCAAATACTCCTCCTCAGTCGTTGGCACCCAGAAGGGGTCACTTGAAATGATCTACAGAAGGAAACAAACAAAAAGAGAGTGAAGTAGCACCAATGTTTATTAGCATATTTCAAGAAATCAACTTCTAAAGTAGAGAAATGAAAGTGGAGCAGATGAAGCTGTCTGGAAAGCCTGAAATCAGCTACTGAAGCAGAAAACAAAAGTTAAGACACTCTCTGCAGCTCTTGCCCTAAGAAGCCCATAACAACTTTTCAAATTATCTGCACAGGATTTTTTAAAAGCAATGTTAACTGCCCATCAGCAAACAGTGACAAATAATGTTCAGAAAATTCTTAATTTTCAAGAGGGAACTCATATTTAGATTGTTATCACACTACAATTTCATTTGAATTTGTCAGAACTGAAGATTTCTGCTCATTTCTGTGCCCTAATATTTTACACTCCCAATCCTGAGCTGGACAGATGGTTTAAAAATCACTGTTTCTGGTTCTAACAGATTTAGCAGAGCTGTTCTTGCAGCTTTTTAGCCCTCCTCTAGAACGGGTTTTAGATCTAACATGATGAGAGAATAACTGGACATACCCTTATTCCCAGTTCATCCTACATCCCCCACACTTCTGGGACTACCATAGAGAGTATCACAAAGAACCCTAAATATGAACATCAGGAAGGGATGGAATTGACTTAATTGTGTTACACAGGTTCTACTGCAAATTTCAAAAATACTTTGATTGTAGATTTCCTCACAAGATTCAGTTACAAGTAATGTATTTTTCCTAAAAAAATGAAAGGTAATACTGTATTCATTTCCTAAACAAAATCCTCGTGGAACAATCAATCCAGACAAGTATTAGTTACTGCAAGAACCATGATAGTTGTAACAATTGAGCATATTACTCCAGAATAATTTTTGAAATATTAGCACTAGCAGTAATAACTGACAAGGAGAGAACAAATTTTCCTAAATTACCAATTTTAGCTTAATGTTATAAACCTTTTCTATCATTACAAATTTTTTCTTCTGACAAACCCTTTCAATTGCCATATGGTACATCAACCTAAGCAAAATTCCTAAAGCTCAGGTTACACAAACTAGCAAGAAGAGGAATTAAAACATGATGACTGAAGATGGATGATTTTCCCCAGAAACATCAACAGTTGTGGAGTCCTCATTTAATACCTCATCTTAAGTAACTCCTAACACAACCACACAAATTACACTTCTTGGGGAGTTAGGAGAATGACTATGGCAGTCTAGTTTGTATTAGGCAATACTGTAGGTTCAATCTTGCAAAAATGGGATGTAAAGCTAAAGCAACAAAACCAGCTCTGGTTTGCTACAGTTAAGCCCATGCATAGACTTGTTAAATTAAGTGGGTATTACTCGTGCTGAAAGTGACAGCCAATCTCAATTATTTACATGGGAAGTGACTACGCACAGGGCTGTCTGGCTGAAAACCAAAAGCAAGCAGAGCTCAGAAATAAACAGTCTGAAACTCAGCTTTCCAAATTTTTCTGTGTTTATTTTTACCATAAATGTAAGGAATGTCTAATCACAGAAGAATCTGCTTGAGTCACAGCCACTCTGATGTCTTGTACAGAGCCTTATAACCAATGCATAGAACCTTAAAGGTGATTCCTTGACAGCTTGCATCAATAAAAAAAGAATGGTCCCCACTCTATGGGAGTTTGAAAATTTCACTGTTATTTTATGCACTAGAAATACAGAAAAGGGCAGTGAAGACTGCATGCTGACTTGATGAAGTTGTAGTGATGCTCATCCTGAACATCTTAATGATGCAAAGCTACCAGGGACTTCCCCTTTCACAATCTGCCTAAAGAGCTGAACAAACAAATTTCCAAGTCTAAGAACATGAGGAAGAAAAGGTGATTCACGCTCCATGGATTTGCTTCAGACTGTACAGAGGGAGGTTATACAGCTACAGACTGGTAAGTTAAACACTCTTACTATGCCCTTTGATAATATCTTTTTTTTTTTTACACTGGCAAGAAATATAACATCCAGAAATTATGCCCAGAGAGAAGCAGTGAGACAGCAGTTCTTGAAGAATGAATATAACAGAGGAGTGCAAAAGTACACAAAACTGAACTTACAGATCTAATCTACCTGTAAATATTTAGATACTGTAGTGATGGATGTTTAAGAAAATCCCCAGGTTTGACAGACTGGCTCTTTCAATAACTGATGAAAGATTTGCTCTGCAGAAGTTTTGCACTGGATATTTCTTCCACTGACAAGAATTCTTTATGCTTCAACAGGTCTCAGGAAAGTCAGCATAACAGCAGGTTTAAATGTACTATTCAGTATTTATTAGCCAGCAAGGGTAAACCTATTGCAGCACATGGTTACAGACTCCTGAGTGAACCTTGTACTGCTACATGATGCAGAGCAGTGCTGAGAGAAGGTTAATTAGGTTTCAAAGAACCACCTCAGGAGCTACCTTGGCTTCTCAACCTGTCTAAATAATTCAGCCACTGCACACTGCTCCTACAGCACGATCTGGTGGCATCAGAAAGTTTCTGTTAGAGGAGCACACCTACCTAACTGGTGCAGATAGACCACAAAAGATGAATTAATCAGCATATGTGTTACTGGGCCATGGTAAGCAATGGGAAAGAGGAAGCTGGATCTGCTGAATCAGCTGGAACCTGGGCCATCATCTGTGCATCTCCTTTAAGAAGTCACTGTAACCCTGTTATGACACACAGGGGTGTTACTGACAGTGACCCAAACAAAAAAGTGGGAAGTTCTTCTTTTTTGAAAGTTCTGATTCTGTGAGTGAAGGCAAAGGCACAAAGTGGACTGTTCCTCTTTATTCAGACCATGGTAATGAATCAAGGCAAATGCTTAGAGCAGGTGGCATCCATCACTCCCCGTGCTCTGCTGATACAGTGCAAGCAAGCAAAAGGAGAAAGTCTCAAAGCATTGTCATCAATTTCCTTACAATGGGAACTGTCAGGATGGTGGGTCTGGGTTTCCTGGAATCAGAGCTAAGAAGCCTTTTAGGTCCTGAGCTATTGTTTGTATTCATGGGAACTACACAGGGATGGTTCTGGAATTTGAGAGAGAAATTGAATTTTTGTCTGGATAAAGCCCTCAGTGATGAATTAGATTCTACATGGACCATTTCTTCTGGAATATGGTATAGTTATTTCACAGAGGATATTTACTGTGAAAGATCCTGAAAGATCCACAGGATCAAAGCAGAAAAGACACCCAGCTACATTATTTATTCTATGTTGCATGTCACTTTAAAATTATTGGAATGTTTCCATATACTAATTTTTCAGTACAAAACTAAAACATATAGCCTAAGTCTCCTCTTCAAATCAGAAATGTGATAGCATCTTAACACTTTTTCAAAACATTTACATTCTTAAACAAAAACTTCAATCAAAAGAAAACTGGACATTCAAAATAATATGCCTTCCATAGATGGAAAATCTTTAAGTGAGTGAAGTAGTTCAGTTAACCTTCTATCACAGGTCTGCCTCTCTCTCCTGTGTGCTGTGTGTGTCTGGGAACCACTGAGCAGGGGGGACAAGAAAATTACCACAGCCAAACCTTATACCCCAAGTATAACAGACAGAAGATGTCAAGAGGCACTAATATTAGGAACAAGATTGTAAACCCAATGATACTATTGTATTGTTAGCATTATGATAAAGTACATTCTAAAATACCACCAAACTGTGTGTGACTTGGTAACTAAAAAATTCAGCACACTTTTTCTCCAGGAATTTTTCTAGGACTTGGGAATTTTTCTTTTTAAAAGCATGAACTAGCCAGTGGCCTATGCTTATTTATTACTCAACACCAGAATTCTCTGACAGGGACATCAGCCTTAACTGCAAACAGCCCAGCACAAACACGATTACTCCTCCAAATGTACACAACAAAGTGCTTCCTCCTTAACACAGCTGAGTATTTCTACACATCTGCAAGGCTCTTCTGAAAGACATTTATTTTCAAAAGTGAACTATAAATCAAGATCTGTGCAGTGGATCACTGGACCAGCATTTATTCTGTTAGAAAACAAGCATTTTCTCTAAATGCAGCCAAATAGAATGCAACACAGGAAAATGAATTCGTGCACAGCAAATGATACAGTTCTTAAATCTGTCACTGCAAACACAGTGCCTAAGTGATGGAAATGTTCCTGTTAAAGGAACATGGAAATTAAGGAACATTTTAAATTAATCTTCATTGATTTACTTTCAAGAAGTCTTGGGTGATACAATTTGTTTAAAGTATGACTATAAGCACACCTGTAGAATTCTATTATGCCTAAAAGAAAAATAAAAACCCCAGTGAAACGCATGAAGTGTGTCCCATTGCTCACTGCAGCACTATGAGCCCACCTAGGTATAAATGAAACTGTTTATAATGTGGTCAGCTGGGATTAGGTATTTCAAGAGAACTGAACAGATTACATCAAATACTGTAAGTGAAGGGTACTCTTTAGAAGAAGAAACCATTCTAAAGCAAGATGTTTCATTAAATGTAACAACTATTCCAACCAACACACCCAAACAATGAAGTCTCCTAAGACTTGTTTAGTTAAGAGCATGCAGAGTAGCACAGGCAAAACAGAGGTCACTCTCTTTTAGCCTAACAACTACACATTAATTATTCAAGCTATAAATGCTTGTATCTTTATGTGAGACATAATCTGAATACCTGTAATAATAATCAATAAAAATAGAAATACTATGAGCATACTGTGTTAATACTGATAGCTGATAGAGTGTGTACTAATTCTGCAAATGATTATGTAAGTTAATCAAGCTTCTCAGTAAGACATGAGTTAGAGCAGACCACTTGCACTTCAAGAGGACTTGGAATTTTAAGCCTTAATTTGAGGATGATTTATTATTTGCATTTCAGTGTCACCCAGATGGCTCCAATAGTGATCCTGGTCCCATTGTCTAGTGTATTTCCCAAAATGATGGTAAGAAACAGTTTCTGCCTAAGGCAGCCTAATTATGCAAAACAAGGTTGAGAGAAGCATCAAAAGCAAACAGAAGGGATCTGCCTAGTTCATCCAAAAGGTCAGGCAGATTTGGAACACAGCCATGCCCCTGGTAGCATTTCCCCCACTGGTCCTTACTGTCTGATGAAGACAGAAAATTCCTTTTGAGCCAAATATCATCAGTGTGGAAAATGCTTTAGTTGGACCATGAATAGAAAGAGCAGTCTTACACTGCCTGATGGAGATTTTAAGACCAGCAAGCAACATAATGGCATTTGTGAACTGCTTAATAAGAAATCCCAAGAAACACTAAATTCAGTGTGACTGGGCACTATCACCAGCAGCTGTCAGCATGCCAGGAAAAACATTATGCCAGAAATTCTTCTTCCTGTTAAAAAAAATAAAAATCAGAAGAACTATAAAGCACAATTTGAAAGATGATACATGCTCCAGTAGATCAGAACCCTTTCTACCTTTGAAAACTTGATGGCAGAAAGATATTTCAAGAGCATTTACTGTTCAAGTGGTATCCATCACCTTGTAATGACAATGACACAGACACAGACTATGCAACTGAAAAAGCTACAGCTGATAAGCATGTCTGAGAAGTCTGAAGTGGCCCTGAGAAACAACAAGTTTTAGGATAAACTTACTTTCAGGTAAAATAGCAGAACCCTGCAGAGGTGTATGTGAATAGTTCCCTGCTGTTTTTCAAGAAAACCAAGTGTAATGTGCTGGGTAATGCTGCACAGGTGGCTCTGCACTGAGCATAACCAAATTTAAGGCCACTTAGGCACTGGCAGTGTGATCCCAGAACAGAGAATGTCCTACATGAACAGACTGGGTGTGCAGATACCCTGCAAGTAAAAGGAGCATCCAAAACTACCCCATATAATTCAGAGCTTCCCCTCACAATATATAATGGGGACTGCCATGGCCTTAGAATGCCTGGGTAGATACCAGAGCATACAAGAACTCCTCTTCAAGAAATATTATAATAATGAACATTTACACAGTTACTTATAAAATAACCTCATACAAGTTTGTTTTGGCTCAGGAGCATTATCCTTGTTTGTGTCTCCAACAGTGACAGCTAAGCTTTAGCCTTTACTTCAGCCAGTGGCTGCCAACAGGAATTTGGTAACTGGAAATAAACAAAGGAGATGTGTGGCTCTACTGCTGCATTTTTTCCTATTACTTTAAGAAACATGTATTGAGAAAGAGAATTAAAGCCACACCCTTACCACTTTTATTTACTGTTTCAATTAGTTTCAGATGTCCTTGCCAAAATAATGAGCTTTTCAGATTTGAAAGGTTCCAGGTTACTCCTCGAATTCCTTTATGTGCCTGAACTGTCACTGGTGCAATAATGTATGTAAAGTTACAGTTCAAACCTAGAATAGATTCTCTCTCATTACCTCAGCCTGCTTCCTGTTTAATGCAAGCCTAACAATCTCATCCAGCAACTTCTATATTAAGCCCCATCTTCCGAGCTGTAAAATGACTTACAATTCTAAAGGCATGAATAAAAATTCAGAATATAAAATTTCCACATTCAGAAATCTCATATTCCTAGCAATTATTACACACAGCCCTTCTCTTACCTTTCTCCAGAGCCTCGAGGCACGTTCTAGGCACTATTCTACTAAGAAGGGATAATGAAAAAGAATTCTGATTAAATATGTTTACAGTTCACTCATGCCCCCTCAAGAATAAAAGTGTGTTTAATAGCCAATCTTCATGCAATTGAAAAGATGTGATTTAACAGGAATACTATATATTTCACAGCTTTACAACTAGTAGATGTCTTTGACAATTCTTTCTGAAAATTCAATCAGCTTCTGAATAGAGCCACATGCATTTTTTTTTTTACTTATAACAGATTTCCCAAATGGGAATCCATTATTCTAAGGACTGTGCAATCACAAATACCTTCTTGTTCAAAAACCTTATTATTAAGACAAAATAACATGACTGAGTAAAAGATCTAACTGCAAAAACTGAGAACAAAGGAAACAGGCTTGAACAAAAACACACATTAACTGAATGTGTATTATTAAGTCAAGGTTTAAAAAAATACAACTAGTTCATAATTATCCCAAAGTTAAATATTTTAAACTAACAATTAAATAAGAAAGTTTATACTGAAATCTAAGAAAGTACTGCCAAGTAAACCAAACACACCTAACATGTCTAACTTTTAAACTTTGTTTAAGCTGGGTCTAATCTGAAAGCTCCCACCAATGGTTACTTGGTGCTGTCCTTTACATGCAGGAATAAATTGCATAAGCATGCCAGAAGAAATTAATAAAAAAAGGAGAAAAAGGAGTATCTGACAAGATAGACCTTGATATATGTATTGCTCCATCCCTTGGGGCTGGAGCAATCTGAACTACACAAAATCCATTCATTAACTGAAAAAAAAAAAAAAAAGGCAGTATCATTTCCACAGAGACCAAAATGGCTTCATTTAAATGTAGGCTCTATCACTGACCTTCCTGTGTTTAGAGTCTGCAAATCATGGTAATGAAATATAATAAGAGAGTGAACTCAAACCTCAATTCTTTAAACATACTCTATGCATGTGATTTCCACGAGATGAAGTGTTTACAAGTTTAAAAAACCTCCAATCTATTTCACTTTGTGCAAAATGGGCTTAACAACACATTAGAAGGAATTTGTGTAGACAAATACATGTATTAGTGTGCTAATGAGCTGAGACCACTGAGAAAACACCAGCAGCAGAGTTCATTCAGAATGTCATGGAAGGGTTTGCAGAGTGTGTTAAAGCAGCAGCCACACACTCAATAACACAGTTATAACACGAAGGAAAAAACACTAAGATGACACAAAGTTCACATCATATTATCTTACACAATGATGCATTAAATAGCAGGGATTCAAATAAAATGCTGGTGTTTATCATGTAGTTACATATATTATAATCCACCAGTAAAGTGACAATGCTCAACACCTGATGCAACTTTGTGCAGAATTCAAAGAGAAGAAGGAACAGAAGCTGAGACACAAACCATTTCTCATGGCCTCTCTGTCCTACTAACACTAGAGATTGTGAAAACTGTATTTATTTAGCAATTCTGTTGATGGTGTGAGAGAAACATGCACTCCTTCTGCCACCACTACACAGAGATAACATTACCAGTAGCTTAGTAAAAGGCTTATTTTATCACAAAAATATGTGAGTGTGGCTTTCATGGAGGCAAAAAACCCCACCCTCCCACTGACAGATTCCCCAGGTGGAAAGGTGACTGGCTTACAGAATAATTTTTCCTACTACCAATGAATTTAACAATCTAGCTGCAATTATAATCTCTCCTGGAGGTCAGTTTTAGAAAACATTGCCAGTTGTTCAAATCTCCCTGTCCCATGCATATCTCTAATTATGTGTGAACATTTTCTTATGTGAAATCCATAACATGAGAGTGGCTGTGCATGCCAAGGGGATAAAAGGGGAGCCTTGAGAGCCACAGGGTTCACATTTTTGCTTAGTGCTGGAGCACAGGAGCTACAAATCCTAAAGAAACTGGCACAGAACAATGGTTAGCTGGAACTGACGTCCTTCTGGCTGATATTCCTTAGGGCACTGATGTCAGAGGCCCTTCAGACAAAAGACCACTAAAGCCACAAAACCTCAGCAGCTGCACTTCAGAGGAGACCATCCAGAACTGACAAGATGACTGTACACAGTACAGCCAGCACTCACTGGTTTGAGGTACCTGATCTGTAACTGGCTCTAACCGAGATCCATATACTCCAAAGATGCAGTTTATCTGGTTTTTTTGTGTGTACACCATCTGTGAAGGGTTGTCCTTTTTTTTTTTTTTTTGCCTTTTGCATTCTGTGCAGCTCTGTTTTTCCCTTCATGTGTCTGTGAAGCTGGCCCTGGTTACAAGATTATTAAAGGAATCAATATTGAGGGAAGAGAGCTGAGTCCTTGGTGCCTGCATGTACTAACACCAGCAAGGTACCACTGCCAAGCAAGACACAATGTACTTTTCCAAGTGTACTGTTTCAAGTACTCTTTCAAACACTCTTCCCAAGTCTTTTGTTAGCACGTGGCTGGTTTCAGAGGTCCTCCTTTTCCATTACCATAAAATTCCTGAGGCAGTTACCACAACTCCTAACAAAGACAGAGTTACTGGAGTATTTTACAGACACTACCTAGCAGGACAACTTAGCTGTGGATGAAGAATCCACACCACGTGAAAAGGCAGCACATGCTCCAGAGGAACAGTGGTAAGCAGCCCATAGCTGGCAACTGCAGGGAGTGTCACTGACCTCAAAAATCTACAGTTGGTTGTACTCAGAGACTTGACATTTGAGGTGAGAAAATAAATCAGAAGATCAAACAAACAAACAAACAGACTTTTTCATCCATTTACAAAAGTTTCTGTTGTTTTCTAACACCAAATTACAGAACACCTGACCAACACAAACAAACAAAAATGCCCAACCAAACCAAGAAAAACCTAGTCTTTGAAGTTATTTTAAAAATTCAGGGTGAAAAGTTTATACCCACTGACATCTGCCCTTGATACCATTTTTAGCTTTTTCAGTGGAGTCTTCTGAGGAGCCCAGCAATGCAGGTGTGTTTGTCTTGAACAAGGAGCTCTGGTTTACAGCCTTTTCTTTTTCTCCCTGAAGACCCACTATCCACATCATAGGAACAAATCTCACTGCACTCTCAGCTGATGACACTCCTGATCAGCTTTCCCACTTCCTTTACACCTTACACAGTCACCTCTTCATTTCTTTAAGTGACAAGGACGACCAAAAGGAATGATTTTGAGGACACCACTACTTACTATCAACAGATAATTCTAAAAGAATGAAACCTATTCCACTTACCTTTTAAGCATGAAAATTTATGTTGGCTTGGAACATGGAAACTGCCTGCTAGACCTTAAGAGGTTAACTTTCATGTGAATAAGATTTACTGATACATTTATTTTCTGTTACTGGTAGGTTGGGGCTGTTTTGTGGTTTTGGTTTTTTTCCCATTCCCCAAACAAGTTTACCAGAGAACTCATGAAAAAGGGCACATAAATTCAGGGAAACACATCTATAAAGAAGCAGTTTCATTTATGAAAGACTTTCTATTGAAATAAAAAAGCATCCAAAATATAAATATATTTCTGAACAGCATATCTACAAACAGAAGTAATTTAAGGCTTTTTTCCTCATTTCAAAAAGGAATTAATCAAATGTCTTGACCAAAACTTAACCTTTTTTGCTTATTATTCCAGTCTGCCACATCTACAGGAAATAGATCACCAAAACAGATGGAGTGAATAGATATTTTTACCTCCCAGTGGCTGAACACCAGCTGTGGACTAGCCAGGCCACTGGTTCTCTTCCTGATTTCATCAGCAAAGCCAAAGCTTTCTGCTACTGGCAGGACTGCCTTAATAATAAACACATCCGTCCCCTCTTTCATCTCCTCCTGCAGCACTCTGCCTTCCCTCTTGGACAGCACAGCATACACACGACCTGCAGAGACACAATTCCATCAGCTCACCAGCACATCACAGCCAGCATCAACAAGAGAAACCCATCAACAGTTGTTTGTGAAGTTTCAGCTTTAAGGAAAATGTGTAACTTTTTGTGGCTAAAATTCTTTTGTGTAAGTCTGTCAATTAAGTGGGCCCACTAAATTCAAACCAACAACATATCCTGTCATACAATGTGCAGACCTATCTGAGTAACATTTAATACATTACTACTGCTGGATGAATCCATCTAGGTCCACTTTATACAATCATAGGACTTTTAAAAAGGCACTTTGCCAGATTAAGTGCCTAACTTGCTTTTTTCCTTAAAACCAAATATTTGAGAATCATTACTAAGAAATATTACTGTGTTTTAGGAATTGTATCTTAGCTACTGTTAGAAATTTCCTTAAATCATTATATCCCTACATGCTACTTGTCCAAGGTAGTGCAGTGCTATTCTAATCACAGAATACTAGTTTATCTGAAATACTACATATTTATTATGTTTAATGAGTTCAATTGATTTGTTAATTAAATCAGTCATGGATAATTTCAATTTTCTTTCCCATGTTAGTATTCAATCTATTGAGATGCAGTGTATATGTCATAAAAGAAGTTGTGAAAATGCCCATGTTTGCCTTTACAGTAGGCATCATGTTTTTAAAACACTTTTGCTGACTGATGACTTCAGTATTTTACAGGCAAAAACTAACAAATACAAATATTCCCCTCTCCTTGTTCCTCTCCTCTGCTTCAGTTCAGTTTATTTTCACTGTCAGAAAAGTTTGATGGACCAAGCTTTACATTCTGAGAACACAGAAGACCTCACTTTCCCAGAAGCTAACACCTTAGAAACAAGCAGATCAATATGGAGATATGTTAAACTTCACAGAGCATCAATGTATGGGATGCCAAAGGAAAGAATAAAGATACAAAAGCCAGTGGTTTGACACATGTCAGCTGCCAAACCTGACTGGATAGAAGGCCTGCTTTTCACTTCTCCTAATGAGGATGCAATTTATTAGCTTAAGGTTCCACAATAAAAATTAAACCCATGAATTTGTAATGAGCTAAGTGCATGTCCATGGCTATTACAACACAATTCACATTCATTAGACTGGACTAATTTGCTTGCATGTCTGACTCCTACATTACACTCATTAAATATACATATATATATGCATTAAAAAGACATGTTTCCATTTGGGTTTACAGCACAATTGATGAGCCAATGCATGTTTATTACTTTACTGTAAAGAATCATGCTTTTTGGGTAGTGAGTACTTGGGAAAACAGTAATTTATACAGTGTTTTTGAGGTTTAAAAATTGGTACCTTGCTTATAGCTTGGATACAGAGACTCAGAAGTACTGTGCCAATATGCTTCTGGAACAGCAACATGGAACAATACAAAGTCCAGTTTTGACAGTTTTTAGTAATCTTACACATTAGAAAAGAGCTGGAAGTGCCAAAGTTCCCTGGTGCAGTGGGTGATATTTAGGGTAATGTGCCAATAAGCCTATGGCAGCACAGCCTTTGCCAGGCCTACTGCAGGGTACCTCCAGCAAAGAACAGGATCACGCCTCTGCACAGAACAGTTGCTCACTCAAAGGCACTTCTTTTCATTACATACAACTGTAATTTTTGGTCTTTGGACTGCTGTCATTATCCTTGTGTGTACACAAGCTGAGATTTTTTTACAAGTAACCAAATACTGAATTATTCTATGTGGGATATACTGTAATTTCTGTCATGATTAGTACAGTCAAAGTAAAATTGCTGACAGCTCAAATGCATTGGAAATGAGTTTTGAAGAAAATCTTGGTTCATTGGATCAGATTCAGCATGCAAGCAACTCCCATGGAAAACTCCAAGAACAAATACAGTTAAGTGGTGTCAAAAGTAGGTCATAAAAACAAGTTTAAGTAGGTGTAAGTGGTAAGGTAATATAAGTGACACCATTTGGCATGCCCTGGGTTGAGCAACTTGCATACCAGAAGGATAGAGATGCTACTTAAAAAACACAAAATTACTGACTGGACTGCAACAATAACTTAATATTCCTTTTCCTGATTTCTTTCCTGTACTACTGTATTAAAATACCTTGATATGGCATTTGCTAAGATGCTGCACTCCCTTCATAAACAGAGAGGTTTATGTCCCTTCAGGACAAGTTTCCCATCTCTTCATGGAACTTATGCTTAATTATGAGGCACAGTATTGATATTCATCATTACTGAAGCTGGTCTTACAAAAGCTTCATAGAAAGGCAACATCTTGTATCTTGCACTTCAAAAAAACTGCTCCTTATACCTATGGTTCAGATAAGCAAGAATGATGGATTCTAATTCAGAATAGTGTAAACACTACTGGAGAATTATATAAGACTCCTGGCAAAACCTTTAATGAAGTTATAGCCTCTGATTCAGTCTCATTTATAAAAGCTCACCTTGGAAATCAGAAAGCAAATTCTTGGCCAAGGTTTATTCTCCCAGTCTTACCTAAAACCTCTGCAGTGGCCATGATTTCACAGGTGTACATTGCTGCCATGAGTCTCTGAGGTTTTGCTTGCAAAGCGTAACGACAGGCTTCCTTCATGGTGGCAATCAGCTGTCCAGAGAAAGGGCCATAGCAATCTGCAAGCAGTACTTCTCCTTTGTGTTTACTCATTTTCTCAGGTGACTCTGTGCCACTCTGGTTCCTGTCCTGCTGTTCACTGGCCCTGGGACCTTCATCAGTGCAACTGCTTGCTAGAGTATTGTCTGCATTTTGCTGATGCTCTGTGGCACGAAGCTCCCCTGAATCCTGCCTACCACCTGACTGTGTATCTCCAGCTTTGTTTATTTCCCATTTTTCCACTGCAAAACAAACACCCATGAGAGGCTCTTCACACATGGGACCTGAAAGCGTAGCCAGCTGAAATCCACTTACTATGCTGTTGTCAAAGTCTCTGTATTTACCTACTTCTTTCACAGAGTTCCCAAGGCACTGCCACACAGACCTTTTATAGTCCCCAAAACTATGTAGCAGAATATTAGGCCCACACTTCCGTGGTCCAAATGACCAGATCTGATCAACAGCATTTCTCCACTTTCTTCCCTGAAGATTTTTCTCCAACTTCTGTTTGAATTCTTTGATTCTATCAAGAGTCTGCTGATTTATCTCATGTGTTTTTTTATCTTCATTCAGAGATGTGTTGAGCTGTTCCATAGTTCGAATCAAGTCACTGTTTTCTTCAAGAAGTCGAGTTACCTCCTCAGGAAGCGGCATTGCTCTTACACTGAGAGTAGCTTGTTTATTTGGAGTATTAATTGTAACAAGCCCATCTGAATCAACCTGGATTCCTTCAGGAATTTTATTTTGGTCCTCTTTTGTTTGGTGTATGACAGCGACCTTCTGCTGTTTTCCTATTTCTTCATTCACCATGTCCACTTTGGGAGGCCTCGTTATGGTCTCTCGGAAGGGTATAATAGGAGCAGATACACTGATCTGTACCTTTGCAAATCTGCAAAATGAAGTTTAAGAATTAGTTTAAAATCTTGAAAATAGTTTTAAACTTAAGGGTGGGAGGTAGGGTAATGGCCTTAACGTGGAACAGATGTTCATGAAGAAATCTGATTGCAACATAGATTACTAGGTAATGCCTTTCAAACTCAAATGTTATGTACTTCAAAAAAGAAGCATTGCCTTTTATGTCTTCAGAAATATTTGGAAAGGAACTCAAGAAAATAAAAGCAAAAGCATTGCTATGCCTCTGCATAAATCACTGGTTCACCCACATCTTGGAAACTATGTGCTGCTGTTCTCTGCCCTCAAACAAATCAGAACTAGAAAAAAACTGAGAATAAAGATGATCAAAGGAACACAAGCACAAGAAGCCTTCTGATGTTCCAAGGGTGCAACAGAGACCTACAAAATCACGTGGGGCATGGGAAAGGCTGACCAGGATTAACTGACAACCAAACCACAAAGGGCCCTGGACTGAAAATGACAGAGGCCTGGGAAAGCATCTCAGTTACTCCAATTTTACTCCTCCTATTGCTGTTGTTGGCCACACTGCTCAGACACAGAGATGGACCTTGGTGTGAGCCAGAGCATCTGCTCGCTGAGGGAGATGCCCTGAAAAGATGAAGCACTGGGAAAGCTGAACAGAGCTTTGTCCTTTTAGGCTCATAACCTTGTAAGAGTTTCATGCTGGAAGTGATGCTTTAAAGTCAGGTGAAACATTTTAAGTATGTCAAATGTTGTGAATGATGACAAGAAACAAAGGAGGAATTATTTACTATCTGACAGACTCAAAGATCAGAGTTGTGTATTCTTCTTAACCACCTGTGAGTTCTGAGCAGGTTCATTAAATGACAACAGAAAGACTAACCAAAATTTCCTATGTCCTGGTAAATTTTGGCAGTGATAAAAAAGTTGTGGAAGAAAAGCAAATACAGTTGTAAGCTTTATTTCCATGGGAATCAAGTCCATGAGATTTACCCTTTTTGCAGTTCTTTCAAGGATTTGCATTATACCAAAAAGCAAACACAACCCCCCACACACACACCACCATTACCTTAATTCTCTTTGTTTCTCATTCTGAAAGGGTAACTTAATCACTTCATGCTTAGTATTTGCAATGCTCCCAAGAAATTTCTAAAAATGTCAATTGTACAATGCAGAAAATAAAATGTTCAAAGTTACAAGGTCTGATTTCTTATTCTATTCAAAAAGAACTAACTGTGAAGAAAAAAATATAAATTTGGTGAAATCAAGCAGAACATTCATATTTAATATTTAATCACTTAGATGAACATAGATGACTGATCTTTTAGTTGTTTCCATGTCTCTCCACATCTCTGACAATAAGTATCACTTGAACATAATTTTCTAAATACACAGTGGGAAAGCTAAAATTAAATATTTGCCTTTGAAAAAGTCTGATTAAAATCTTGACAATGCAATGCAGTTTGAACTCAGCAGAACCTCCTCAGTTGCTGTAACTAGTCCAAAAGCATCAAATCTGCAAAACCTAGTTGTGGTAGATGCCAGTTTCAGGATCCTGTCCCCCTGCTTCAAGTGTGACTCAACCATCTTGAATAACCTTTCCCAATATTTTTTTGGAAACTTGTGGGTCACATTTTAATATTATATGCTGTCTTGATCCCTAGTTCACAATTTGCTATTCCAAATTATGTGCACTTAGAAGTTTAACATTTATACAGAAACACAGAGAGCTAATTAAAACTAACATTTCAAAGCACAACTTCTCCCCTTCACACTTTAACAGTTAAACAGAGCCAGTTTACCACTGTCAGAATTTACACAGAATCCATGAGGAATGGAGCAAGACAGGGATCCCATTCTGGACTTTCTCTTCTACAAAATGGGGAGAGGAGGAGGGGACAGTTCCTGTCCCACAAGCTGGTCTGGGAGGGATGGCAACTAAAATATGTCAAATCCTGAGAGACTTAGAAGGAGCAGGAGCTCCACAGTGAACACAGGTGCTCCCAACTCCTTTGGGGAGCTGGTACCCAAGTGAGAATCATGAACCACAGTGAAGCAGGGCAATGGTGGGAGCCCTGCTTGTCTGTCTCTCCAGGTGTTTCTTGTTTCTGCTCACCATGCCACAAGCACAGAGGGGTTTTGTGCTTTGGTAGAGCACTGACAACATTTTCTTGAAGATACAAGGGATACAAAATGGTCACTTCTAACAGCCATCATTCTTTTAACAAAAGACAAAGTAGATGACAACTCTCAACCCCCTCCAAATTACTTATGTGAAACAAAAGGTTAGGAATGTAAATATACATAAGTGTATCTAAGTCCTACTAGCTGCTCCCTGTAATCCTACTGCCCTGTCATGGAGTATTATTTTATCTTTTTTTTTTAAGAGTTAGACCATTGCCAATAACAGAGACATTTATATAATCCTGCTATGTAAACTGCAGCTAAAGACATGCACAACCAGTTTTGCTTAAACACATTACATTTGAGCAAAATACATCAATAAATAATACTATGTGTTTAGAAAGGGGTAAAAAATACATTGCACTAAGTTGTATAACCATTAAAACATAAATCCAGGTTTATAAGTGATCCAGTCTAATTTTCGTAAGAAATTACTGTTCTCTGATATTAACTGAAATGAGTATGGGTACAGCAAGACAAACATTCAACCATTCATCAGGTTTGCTCTTTGGTTTTGAAAGAAAATGACAGTAAATGCATGTGGCAGAAGCATCAGAAATGTTTTAGTAAATGAAGTTACAGGAAGGGATTGTTTCAGACATCTGTTCTTCTGCCATTTGAAGAAACATTAGAAGATACTAAATATATGCATGTGTGCTTGCAAAAATACTGCTCATGAATGAGAGCAGATTAACATTTGAAAAAAAAAATCAATGAGAAAAGGCACAGGATAGAGGGTGCACATAAAATTTTGGTCCTGGTGCTTTATAATTCTTCAGAGTTCATTTATCAGACATGATTCCCCTTAGTTTTTATTTTGTACAAATGCCACATTACATTCTTAATTGGACTCCTGAAAGTACTGCAATTTGTAATTTCTAGGAAGTGCCCCAAATGTGTGTTAGATGTACAGAAGTGATAAGCTAGTGGCTTCTGCCCAACTGCAGATAATTTTATAGCTACAAAAAAGTGCATTCATGACCCAATGGTAAAAAAATGGATAAAGCTCTATCTTACCAGAATATAAATCAAAGATATCCATCTGACAGAGAAATACAACAGACACCTACTGAACTAAAAATATTTCTTCCTCCTTGCCCCTCTAACCTTTCTTTCAGGTCATCCAAGCAACGCTGAAGATGAACTTCTCCTGCTGTCACCAGCACATGTTCTCCTGTCTCCTGGATTAAAACTTCCACACATGGATCAGCTTGGTTTAAAAGCTTCATCCCTCTGACCAGCTGAGGCATATCACCTGGCAAAATAGGGTATTATTAACAAAGGAATACTGGGAAAGAAATACTTGAAATAGAACAGACCAACTGAGAAATAGTAACACTCATTTTTATGGAAGTCTAAACACAAATAGGTATTTTAGGAATACACAAAACCTTTCAGTGGGCAATTTTCTGCTTATGAGTCACACAGAGCAGCGTGGTTTAAGAGCAGCGACTGAAAACATAAGCTGTATTCAGAATTTGTCACCAACAATTTATGTACTGATGACAAAATTCACATCATACAATTATAACCATGCTACACACCACACTGCAATGGATTGCACGTTTTTTGTTTACACAGCTTTCCAACAGGTTTAGTAGAACAAGTCAGCTATTGACTGTGACTATGCTATGTTGCTTCTATACACAATTAACTTCAGATACAGCTCATGAACACCTCACAACCAATAAAACCCCTGAATTTTATTGAAATGAAGTGATAAAAAAATTCAGGACTTCACTCCTCATTTTCACAAATTATCAAATTATAACCTTTCTTATCTATTACAACTTTTTAAAGTCATCTTTCAGTAAATAACTGCATTTCCCTGCAATCTTTCATAATTAAATGTAGCAACTTCTAAATTGCTAATGCTTAAAATGCTCCAAATACATAAATAAAAACGTTAACTTTACTAAAATAAAAGTAAAAAGTATTCCATATGGATTACTTAAAAGGCATAACAGCAAATAAAGCACAGGAAGGATTTCGAAGTAGCTGTAAGCCACTAGAAAGCTTTAAAGCAATTAAAATCTTAAAAGGGGAAAAATCAGGAATGTGAGAGCTTCCCAGTGAAACAAATCACAGCTGTCTCTAAAATGAAGGTGTTTAAAAAGAGCTGTCTTAAAGTTAATGGAGAATGAACAAGCACAGCTGAGTCAAATTTGGCTAGATTACATCAAAGCTATGCATAAACACCTAATGTCAGCAGCCTTTCATAATGAACACAATTTAAAAAAATTAATTATGAATTCTTTCTTTATTTTACATACGCAGTAGAGAATACCCCAGGGCTTTCCAGGAATGTATATTCATATTCAGAGGGAAGAGTGACATTAAACTTGTCATTCACTTGGAGACTATTAAAAGAAATATGATATTGTTTATTTACTGCTGAGCTTGTAAGGGTGTTAGAAAAGTATCCTTGAAAAACAAGCATAAAAATGAACAAAAAGTGGAAAAAATGCAGTGATAGTTCACGTGGCCAACACAGTTGAACAAAGACTTTCAACTTTGTCTCTGCATTTAAGCTCATGGAATGATGAGTACTGGGGTTTTTTTCCCTGTTAGACCTTATGGTAACCATAGAGGAAGATTTTTAACATGAGTGTGAAGACATGCAGTAATTTTGTAAAATATACATAGGGAAATAATTTCTCTTTATATTAGTCATTTTTCCACATAAGCAGATGCAGTTTTGAAGCAGGTCTGATGTGGAAGTCCACAGCACTCATGTGACAATGGGTGAGGGCCACTCAAGGCTACACACAGCTCTCTGGGCAATGGCCACACTTTGCTTTTCTTCTGTTATTGCAAGCAACAGTGGATTTTCAGGAAACTTGTTCAAGTACAACCACCCTTCAGGCTTCTGTGCCCTGAACAAATTTAGTTCAGATCATAAACTCAGAAGTTACCAAGGAGGAGAAACTAAGTAATGGTGCAAGAATGATCCAGCTTCATTTCTTAAGGAACAAAGATCACCCCCAAACTGGTCAGTAGTTCTAGAATTACATTCCTTTAATATTTTGAACTTAATACTACACTCAGCAAACCCAGTAATTTCCAATACTTTCAAAATTGCTTTAACAAATGTAGGATGTACAATATATGATTATCTGTTACTCAAATACATGAAACAAACAGTGGCCAAGCTGTCCAATAGCTCTCTAAAAAACCATGTAATCTTAGTGTCAGAGTATTTTGCAACTGAACATAAAGCCAGTTATTTTGGTTCTACCAATGCTACAACAACAAATGGAAATTGGGCTGGAATTCAAATAAAGCCAGAGATATCCCAGTCTCTGTTTTGCAGGAAGCGGGGTGGGTGCATCAAGGAGAAGGAGTGCTGCAAATCTACACAAGCTTAACAACACACATGAAAGACTGGCAGCAGACATGGAGAGCCCACAAACCTGCTCACCTTCACAGTAAAGGAACACTGAACTGTCAGCACCCTGTAGTGTCTGACTTGTGGAACAGCTGCCACAGCAGGGCACAACAACTTCTCTGTCTCCCCTCACCTACTGAGACACGAGCGAGGCAGCTGGAACAACTCGCACTGCCCTCCAGGCAATCTGTACCTTTATTTTATATTGGGCAAGTCTGTGATCCAGTGGCTACCCCATAACCTAGAGAAATCACTGAGGGCTGGAAGCTGCACTGCTACTACCCTGAGCTGCTATCACCATCCCCATTCTCCCTGAAGCTCACTTGGATGCTTTGGTTCAACAGCTACTCGCACAATCGGGGTGGCTTCGAAGTTGAGAGGTGTGAATGGTGGACAAGCAGGTGATGTTGACAGTGTTGCAGACTTCAGCACAAAATCTTGCAGGCCTCCTATTCCTAAGAGAAATTGAGAAACAAAAAGGCAAAACAAAAAAATCACCAACTGTCATATTAAATCAGACAAAAAGCATGATCATCAAGTTAAAAAAAGGTGACTTCACTCTAATTACAAAAGTTAAGATTCAAAAATTCCTCACTGTTCATATAAAGTATCTGTTAATATACTTGTGCATAAATGGGATTCTTAAATCTCTGGTGTGACATTTGATATTTAGTCTCATAGTTCCCATTGCATTCTCTCAGTATTTTAAAAGGCATGTTTTTAGCTGTGCAGAACAGAAAGGACATGAGGACTTTTTTCCCTTGTAATATGTCCAAGCCTTTGTACAGCTCAGACTTAATTCTGGTGGTTTAAATTTAGAACAATTTTGACTGCAAGAGGCCTGCAATGGTCATCTAGTCCAACATCCAGGCCAAAGCAGGGCAAACTTCACAGTTAGATCAAGTTGCTCAGGACCTTCTCCACTCAAGGTTTAAACAATTTTCACAGTAGAGACTGCACAGCCTCTGCTGGCAGCCTCCTCCAGTGCTTCATTATTATTATTGTGGAAGAATGCCTTTGTTTTTTTTCTTCCCACCCCCTCATGCCCATTTGGGATTCACTTTTTTTCCAGCTTGATTCTTGTAAAAATGAATTCATCCCATTGTAAGCTATTAATTCTCATTCTATATACTTTATATTGCTGACAAGTTGAAGAAAGTGAGATTAAATTGTAGTGATAAGAAAAAAAATAGAAAAAAGTATTAGCTATAAATCTGCAAAATAGCTGCTGTAAATGCATACTGAGTTTTGGCTGGCTGGCACATTTAAGAGAATTTTAAATTATTGTCTTCAAATTCCTAACCAACTGCACATCATTCATAATTTAGTCAAAGCTATTAAACCACAACTAGAAGTGTTTGAATAATAAAGACAACAAATAAAGCTGATATCAATTTATACAATCCCTTTTCCTGATGCTCCTTCAATCATAAGCAATGAGCGTGGCAGTTCTAATGGAGTATAAATTAAATGAGCATGGAACTTGTAATGCTATGAGGAAACTGAAACCTTCAGCTCATAATCTATGCCTGCTTAAAAATTAAATTCACATTGTAGACTGCAGTGTATTTGTGCTCCTTCCTCCTTATTCTCTCCTACATGCCCAAGGAGTTCTTCACCCCAACTCCCCAGTATCTCCCTAATACTTTTCCAGGCTTTTTGTTTGGCTTAGCTGTCTTCATTCGAGGCCAGAAACAAAGAGGGTCAGCTTCCACCCTATGAGATCATGCAGGAGTTGGAGTTCTGGAGAGGCTGTCTGCTGCAGGGTTTCATCTGCACAATCAGGCTGCTTCTCCAGCTCTGGAGGCTGCATGCCTGGCCAGCAGGGTAATCCAAAACCCAAAATGTCATTATATAAGAAAACCTGCCTCGAAATAACTGGAAGCAGAACAACATTCAATGGCTTTAAATGCAGGATTGCAGATGCTGCAAAGAAAATAAATCTGTATAAACTCTGTGTTGCACCTGACCTATGACCAGCATGTATTTCCTCTTTTTCACTTATTCAACATGTGGTTTGAATGAGAAACAAATGCTGGATCATCATCACCACCAGGGACTGAGAAAAGGGATGGGTCCATTTTATTCTGATCTTCTCCAGCTGGTAAAATGAAAATGATTTAGAATGGGAGGTGAACAGCTTCTTTGCACAGTGTAATGTGAACCAGAGAAATAAAGTTACCAAATCTTACTTCAGATAGACTCACTCTTTTCTTAACACGTTCCTGTACTCTTACTGTCATAAAGAAAAATTGAAGCTTTTTGCTCTTCTGTTTCTCATTTGAAGGTAAAAATACATGAAATATAAGTGTCTGGCATCAATAACACACTAAAAAAAAAAAAAACCATGTCAGTTTTCATGAAAATCTGTTAGGCTTACATCTTTGAGTGTTTTAATTGAAGTTTGTGAGCTAGCACAGAGCAGTGTCCAGTCATGTTGAATCTATTTAGTTTACAAATTCTTAGTAACAAATGTTGGAAATGATCTATAAAGATTCTCTGACATTGTTTTTGCATAATGTGATGACTAAGTAACTGCTAATGTGTTTTTTGAATAATATTATACTATGTTAATTATTGTAACATAACTAATTCCAAAGTACCACATGACATATCAATGGAAGAATTCTACTAATTATGATACATAAATCTTAAACTTAGTTATTGTCCAGCCCACTGAAATTTGCACACACTACTTGAGCTTACAGATCTCAAATATGTATCAATATGATACTTGAAAGGTCTTAGACAAGTCATTCCAAAATTAACCCTTAGTAAAAACCTATTAGAAAATGGTAAGTAAGACCTTCTGAGTTTAGTGGTTTGTGCTTTTAAAAGTAGACCAAATAATGGTTCAGGGAGAATTATTACATAGATGGTGAAATATGAGATTTACAAAGGTTCTTCTTTTGTTGAGTCCCTTCTCTGACTTGCCCTAGAAGATAAGAACACTAAATCAAGTATACCTGTATCACCAGATATTAACATATCATAGAAGCTAAATGGTAAAAAGAGATAAGAACATCATGACTGAAATTTTCAAAAGGAGTAGGAGTTTCAAGACAAGTCTCAATTTACTTTTCACTTCTATGTCTTGCTGGTAACCACTACACCTTACACAATAATTTTGCTGCCTTTAAAGTATGCTTTTCAGCTCAATTCAGCTATAAAGATCTGAACACATAACAGATCAACTCCAAGGTATATATAATTAGTCTCCCTTGATGTCGAAAGATTTAGGCATTTAATGTTCTTTCAAGTTGCAAAAAAATGAAGCAGACACCACCACCATGCTAAAGTTCTTCAATCAGATAAGGGAATAATTTAGTTTGCAGTGTGAAAAATCAAACAAAGAAGAATGAAAGCTGTTTAAATTTTAACTTCTGCCACATTGTTACTAGCCTCAGCACATTAGTTCAGTCGATCTTTATCTTCTCTCAGTGATGATATCACCACTTAAGAATCCCGGGCTGCTTTGGAATGGAGACTTGACAAGCTTTGGACTAACACAGTAAGGAACAAAGTAAAGCAAAAAGCTGATGGTGAATTTCCCAGTAAGGCTCTGTCTCCACTGAAATCTATCATTTCTTATCAATGCTACCTCCTTAGAAAGATAGGACCTTACAGCATGTAAAGCCCTCTGGTTTAGAGGCTCCATGCACTTCACTGTGTATCAGTGAAGACAGACCATGCCAGCTCCTACACCACTCATGTGAATTATGTAGCTGTGATGCAAACTTCTGTAAATCTACACAATCTGAAATATCAACACAAGCATGTGCCTGTTGTTTCAACGGGACTGTACAAACACAATGATACCTCTCTAATTTTCTTTGAGCAGAAATACAAATGCTTCTATTATGCCCTGTGAGAGACATTTAAAAAGAAATATCTTTAAAAGGTGATCTAAAAACTATGTATGGGAAAAGAAATTCACAAATCCACCTTAAAAGTATGATTGGTTCTAGATGTTTCCAGTTTATTCTTGAATAGGCTAAAGGCCGACTAAAACAAATGAAAAACAAACTGTATTTGCCAAATAATACTAAAATAATACAAAAACTAAGGAAAATGCCTCCACATGAATCATCATTCTTCCTCAAATCCGTGCAAATAATTCTCGTTTTCCCAATATCTAGCAAAAGACTACAAAAGATTATACCATTAGAACATTGTTACCTACTGGGGTAACTAATATTGGCTCACTGCAGCCAGATAAACTTTAAGCATCAGCCTCCAGCCTTTCATTACTGTCCCTAATTAAAAAAAAAAAAAAAAAAAAAAAGGATTTTGTAAGGGAAAAGTGGCTTTTGGTAGGATTAAACTCAGTTACAACAGTATGCCTTTTACATTTGAGGAATCTTAAAATGTTTGACTAATCACTGGGATTAAATGACTGTAGGGACAAGTAGCTACTATGGCTTAAGAATACCTTGTATTATACATTTATCACCTCAGATTTTAAGCATGTTTCTCTTGGGTCTCACGGGCACTGCAGAGACATCTGAGGGCAGAACTTGACCTTTCTATATTAGAAACTGTTTCTAGAAGGGAAGGGAATGTAAATCAAGACACAGACCACATTCTAGTTGAGATTTCATCAACTCTTTCCATAATACACACCACATGTTAGCACAGATTGCTGGTGAGCCTCCTCTTCTCATCTCTAATTGTGCACTTCCTCCTCAATTCTTACTCGTTTCTGAGGCAAGTGAAACTGCTTGTATGGAAAACAGAGTATTGTAAAGTATGTGCATGGTTTCAGCTGCTCTCAGGACTTTGCAATCATTTCACAGAAAAGTTTATTCAACATTTTCTTTTCCCTCTTTCTCATTTTTTTTCTTGAGCTGAATCCCTAAGAGTCACCAGTATCCAACAGATTGTAGAACCATTTGTCCTGGTTTCTTCCTGAGTTTCAAGAACACAAATTCTACCAGAGTATGAACTAGAGATTAACATGAACTCAGTTGCTCAATACAAAGGTGCTCAGCTGTAATTTCATTATAAAATTTTACTTTTAGGTTCACTTTAGCAGTTGGAGGGTAAATTCAGCCTGACTTTCCAATCAGATCAGAATAAACTCAGCCATATTATTAATGATGCTACAACAAAACTCCCTCTCCCCCAAGGGGCAACAACTGTGCTGAGATACTGAATGCAAAAAGCAGCTTTTGACACAAGAAGCAACTCAATGCTTTACTACTGAATCTTGGAGCAGTGGAAGATGAAGAAGTGCTGGAGCACCCCACTGAGTTCTTTCAGGAAAACCCAGCAGTTCAAAGCACAAAGCTGTCTGCTGGCAGAGCTGCAAGGAGAGCAAGGATACAGTCTAATAGCATGTTCCACTAAAATATCCTGTTACTAGATTATAGTTTCTAGAAGGATTGCAAACACACATAATGAGTAAACAAGCATCATTTATCTTCTGCTGAGTGTCTTTGGGAAAAAATAGCATATATTTCATTAGGCCCTTAGACTGCATGATAACACACATTTCCTGAGTGTTGACTGAGCTGACAATTCTAATTATGAATATTCCATTCTTTCTCAGAAGAGATTGTGAACAATTTTAAGGAAACTATAAAAAAACCACCCTTTACATGAAACAGTAACATCTTTAAAATGTTCAAGTGAATGGCTTGAGATCTACCTGCACTCATTCTGTGTGAAAAAGCTGATACCAAAGCTGAGTCAGAAATTTGCTCGCTAAAATACAACAGAATTAAACCAAAATCAGTTAACACTCCAAATCTGTCTTCTGGATTTACAAACTGTTATAGTCAAGATGAAATATTGATTTCCTTAAGCTGCTTAATGAGACCAATAACTACAGAAAATGAAAGTATTTCAAATAATCATGTTTTTCTTATGCTACACAATTATTTCATTTATCATGCTGTACTAAGTTTTAGAGCTCAAGTCTAAAGAAAATGATCCTGATTTTTCAACATTTAAGTGTCATTTTAGCATAGAAACCTAGGAATTTCATACTAGGATCTGTAACAGGCTCCCATCCATTTTTATGTAATATGAAATCAATGCAGGTGTAGCTCCACAGAAAACAAATCTTTATTCCAATTAGAGCTACTTTAATCTTTTAACTGTAAAGCATTCTTGATAAAGGCACTGAACAGCACCTTTTGTGGTTCTCTAAAATGGTCAGTAGCTGTCCTCAGCAGTATACAGGTAATATATTTTGCCTGAGCCCACACATTACAATTCCTTTCCACACACCAACTCAACTTGACATCACTTGAAAGCAGAGATACTGAGCAACACTAAATATGTGGACAGATCTTTGCTCAATGTGACCACATAGGCACTGGAACTCACTTCAGTTATAGCCTGTATGTCAAATTAATGCTTCCATAACTGCATGTGGAAAGCATTTAGCACCACACAAAACTCTGCAAGGGTTTCTGAAACAAACCAAATTTTAGATTTATAATTACTTTAAATAAATTATTTTAATTTGACCTGACAGCAACACATCTGAATGCACTTATTTTTTAAAAAATTACTACCAGAACTTCACTGTCAGTTCAGAATGGAATTTAGAAATAGTTGTTTCAACATATTTACTTTGATAATCTACAAGTCTTTTGAAATGCTGATTTGTTGTTGTTGTTGTTGTTGAGGGGTTTTATTTAGTAACAGAAAATGTGCTTTTATAAATAAACTAATAAAATTCCACACTGTACTGGAAAATTTTTATGGAGCATCCTATGCAAGGAAAAAATCTGCCCATCAATCCTCTAAGAACCATCTACTGCTGGTTCCTGCTGGCAAAGTATGAAAACTATCAACAACAACAACAAGAAACAAAACAAAACCCCCCAAACAACAACAACAAAACTCTCATCCATCCAAACTCAAGAAAAGATTGAAATGCTTGGTAAAATACTTTAGACTTAGGCTTGATATGAGTATCTAATTTTGCAAAAGGAACATATACCAAAAGATCCAAATTTCTTCCCTCAACCCAGCAGAAGAAAAAGACAAATCTCCAGCAATCATCTAGCAAAGACACATTTGATATTGCTATTTCGTATTTTTAAAAGGAGAGAAAGTTATTCAAAACCAATTTCTCTGGCTAGTTACATCAGAACAAAGTAGAGCAATCGTTATTCTACACTTTTGCAGGAGCACCATCAAAACATCAGCTGGGCACACATACTGGAAATCTATTAAAATAAGATTGCATGTTACAGGATCATGAATTGATTTGGTATCAGAAGTATTAATCAAAACAACCACTTCTCACTTTATTTCAATGTTTTTTAAAAATATTTCACCTACATAGAAAGGTAGAGATGTTCAGAAGGCAGAGGAGGGGGAGGCAGCAGCCTGAGGCTGAGAAGGGAAGCATGGAATCAGTTGTGCTCTACCAGACTGAGCATGAAAACTGCTTAACATTAAAAGGAAGGAGAGGGAGGCAAAGCCTTTCCACTTGAACACATAACAAAGTTCAGTATTTGTAATTTCTTGACCAAATGCTTCCCACAACAAAGTAACTAATCTCAGCTAATAGATCAATCAAATGATTTCTTCATAAATCAGACTACTTATAGCATAGCCTGAAAACCAGCCAAAGAGAAAATGTCATTTTAGGTTTTATTCAGTTTTAGTAATGTCCCCTGAAAATGGGCAGACTTCATGTATATACTGTTTTCTTAAACTGAAGATTGTAAAATATAACTAACATCTGTTACTTCCCAGAATCAATTATAAGTGGTGTTAAAATTAATGAGGCCTTCAGGCACTGATCTTGCAAAGAATTAATTTTAATCTGTAGAAGTCTTGGAGGTTCTGTCATGTTTGCCTAGAAAAAGCCACATGAACATATTCCTACAAATTCTGCATTACATATCCCAGGTACATGGGGAATTTAGAATCTCCTACCAGAAGTGTCATTACAAAAGACAATGGCAGTTAGCTTAAAAGCTCATTAAATTTTGTCCATCCATGCACTGGTTCATGTTTAACTGCAGAATCCCAATATACGTGATTTATATTTCAATACTTAAAGAAAGAACATAAGGCCTTTATCATTCAGTAGATCAGGTAAATGCAAATACAGACTAATCAGTTATGAGGATATTTCAGATAGCACAGGCAGAAGCAGAACACTGATTACCAAATGTGTACAATATCCTGTGGGAAATGCCTGAGCCACTGACCATTTACTCTGTTAACTTGTAAGACAAGCAAGTAACTAATTAAAATTCAATTTTCCAAGACCTGACCCAGTGCCTAATGCTCTCTTTTAAAGGCAGCCTCCCCACCCCCCAGCACATCTGTCTATAAGTGATTTATGCTGGCTGATTTTGCTGCCTTGGGAAATATGGCTTAGAGTCCTCCAAAGGACCATGAATAATGTACTGCTTCAGTCTGCATTATGCAGAAATTGATGTTTACTTTAAATACAATCATTTTCAAGATGGATAAAGAAAAATATAAAATTTCACTTCAAGCTAAAAGAAACCTTTAAGTAGCTCATTTGTAGTTACACAAGCAATAATATTTTGGGAAACAATTAATCAGAAGGATTCTAACCAAATAAAGCACCTTTCAAATGTCTCAGATTAGGACTATTTGACATAATGGGTGTAAAACAGATGGCATGAGAGGGAACAGGGATGTCTTAAATACACTTGTTATATCAGCAGCCTAGGAACTTATCGATAATGAGTTATTTATCACATGCTCCAGTTTAATAGCTAAATTAATTAAAAAATAAACAGAAAATGCACTCAAAAAAAACCTGTAAGAAGTTGCTGCCACATGGAAACCTATTACAGGGGCACTATTACCGACCTCAGATTGAAAAACATTGTTGTTTTTTCACAAAATTATACTTAAATAATGTATTTTAAAAGTCAGCTTCACTTTAAGTAATTCTGCCAGCCTGGCTCTGTGTAAACTAAGCATACCAAAATCAGTATATTTAAAACGTTAAAAAACCCAAAATATATCCTCCTTATCCCCCCAAACCTTTTTCCCCCAAAGGAAAGAAGACTGTAATTTTCACCCTAATTTCTGATTACTTCAGTTAATGTATCATCGAGAGTTATTACTGTAATTTGCAGTCTGCATAATTTTGACTTCCTAAAATATTGCAATATATTAACTTCCATTAGCTCTACGACAAGAAAAAAAGGGAAAAATATACACATATCATTGCTAAGGTAGGAGAATTCTTAAGGCAGTGCAGAGGACCACAAAATTAAACTGGGCTTTAGAACATTCCCCTATTTCAAAACGAAGAAATTAAATAGAACAACTCTTGATTTTTTTAATGCCTTGTTGCAAAAAAAACCCCAAAGCCAACAAAACAACTAATAAGATCTGATTTTATTTACATCATATGAGTCTATATGCATTGAGAACATCCCCAACATTTCTCTCTTCATTTCCTACAAACTGGCATGAGCCTCATGCTGACAAAGGATACCAGGGAGGGAGCTTGGAGCTTTAACACCTCTACATCTGGAAAATCCTGTTTTAATTCCCTTTTTTACAGGAACATCACCAGTCACTGATCACTTCATTTGCACTCAAGGATAAAGGCAAAAGAGAGCCCAGCCCACGAGGCAGTCTGAGAACACCATCTCAAATACAGCTGGGCTGATCTACAGCCAGCTGCCCCCCAAAAACACCAAGCTTGTCGCCACTTCTGGCTCCCCAGCACCAACATTTGGGTGAGACAATTCAGGGTACTAAATAAACAGTGTAAAACTAATCTAATAAAAAGGGATTTTCCCTCTCACCCAATTTTCACTCCTTCAACCATCAATGCATTAAGAGAATGCTTCTGACATTTTGTCCAAGAACAGGCAACTCAACATCTTGATCCTGGTGAAACCCCAAGGGGGTGATGACACCACCCAGAACATCACAAACAACCAGCACCTCCTAAAACCAGTTGAGACCTTTTCCCCCTTTCCCATCCATGTAGAAGGAGCAGCTAACACCTCTAGGTTGTGGAAAAAGTTAATCTGTCTCCATGCCCCACCTCTGTGCCCTCCCAAAGGAGGCCAGGCTGGCTGACACTGCGCTGCCTGAGCAGCAGAGCCCAAGGACGAGGTTTCGAGGGTCACCCACAGGCAACAGCGGTGGCTTGGCTGCTGCTGCAAGACAAAGCAAAACCTTAAAACACACAAAAAAGGTCAGCTGCTTTTCTGAACAGAAGTAACGTGGCCATTTGCCACTGCTCTGTATCAGCTTTAAACGCTGTGGAAGAATTCCAGACAGATAAACCTTTTTTACTAAAAATGAGAGGCATTTCTGCTAAAAATGCCTGAGTACTGACATGACTCTTTTTGGTTGAGAGGCAAGGCTTTCAACACAGTATGTCATACTTCCTGATGGGATTGTGGACACAAAAGAATCTGTTAAAAACGGAGTGTGTTCTTAGTCCCATTTCCAAAGTAAACGCAACTCCTGTAATCAAACAGGCTCCCCTCAACAACTTTTAAACATGTTGTCAACTTCCACTAAGTTCACCAGCGAGAGAGAGGAGAGGGTTCAGGTGTAATTAAGTTTCCACAAGTTATGTAAAACCAACGGCTAAGTACTGAAGGGAGACCAAAATTGGTGATCTCACTGAAGGAAGGGCAGGCAAAACACGATCATTATACATCCCGCCGGGAAGCGGCTGCCTGGCGACCAGCACGCGCATCCCGGCGGCCAACTGGGACACCACTGCGGGGCAGGGGAGGCACAGCCCACGGGGGAGCTGAGGATTCTAAGCACATCAGTCCACAGGAATCCAGGCTCTCTTAGTAACACTGCTCAGAGAACTTTCTTTTTGAATTAGTCTTTTGTGCAAAAGCTCCAAAAAATATAACCATCAGGATTGCAAACATGTTATATCCCATTTAGAGAGCTCCTCAATCACGTGTGCTTTCGACTCCCTGGTCCTCATCAGCTCCAGCAGGCTGAAGAGTGGGGAATGGCTGGGAATGTCTTTGTGTAAGTGCAGTAGTGATGGAACAAGAACTACCAGCAGGTTGCATTTTCATTTACAGTAATGGGTTCACAGCCATGCAACTCACAGCAATACTTCAATATTGCATAAAGCATGATTTGTACAAATCTTAACCAGTGATACTTGGAAAACATCAAGTCTTTGGATGAGTATTTGTTGCTCAATACTCTGTTTCAGAAATCAAATTAGTCACTGACACGGACTTGTATCAAAGCTGGAATTCCACTGAAGTTTAAAATGTCAGTAACAGATAGACTGACTTATGTCCCATACATTAACTTAAACAACTCTAAAACTTACACATTCAGAGTGGAGTTTTTCTATTTTCATATCAGTACATTGTCTTGGCACAGATCTGCCTACACTCAAGACAATAATAGTGCACTTAAACCAACATCAAGTGTCTTAGAAAAACTTCAAATTATTGGGATGACAGAAATTACTTCTGTTCTGTCCAGAAAAACTTTGACTCTGATTACAGCTGAGGTCCTTACACTCACTGCAGTTTTCCTACTGCAATCTCACTGTTTTCACACAGACAGGACCAGAAGCAAAGATTGCAATATAAAATTCTTTCTACCAAATTAGGTGAATTATCTACCAAAACATGCACGCTCAAAGGAAGGTTACCAAATGTCAAACCCCACAAAAAACATTAGCTACAGTCCTTGACAGTCACAAGAGAGGAGCAGCCTTGGAAAATGGAGCCTCTCATTTTTAAAAATCACTCTTGAATTTTGCCCCTACACATAACAGACCTCACAGGAGAGAATGAGGCAGTAGGGAACAAGAAAGTTTAGAAAAGAACCTTACTTCTTTTAGTCTTAATTAGATGTAAAAAGGTATCTAAATTTGGTTCCAGGCCTTAATGACAAAATTTCAAAATACAATCAAGTAAGGTGAGCAGGTGTTCTGCATCTTAAGACAAACTCAATTTAACAGCCCCTCAAACATTATTTCTTGTACTGGAATTAATTCTTTATAAATAACATTCTTACCCATTTGGATTCTGAAACATGTAAAACTAGAAGTGCTATCTAGGCTTGCTCCTTTCAAATCATACCATTTTGACTATGAAATTACAATAATTTTTACTAGCTAAATACAAGTGGAGTTGAAATTTACACTGCTTGGTTTGCAAACTGCAGAATACTTCTAGTAAGTATCAGCTTTTCCAATTATTTACTAAATCAAAAAGCACTACAAAGAATCTAAACTTTGAGCCTAAACTACCCAGAGCTGCCCCTTTAACACTGTTGTTCAGCAGTGCTCCACAGTTTGACATCAGTTGATATTCCTAAATATAGCTCTGCCTTAAGTCCCCCCCACAGTTCACAACCCAGACAAAGCCAGCTCCATGACTCACAGCCTGACACAGGCCAAACAACCCTCACAACACTTCTGCAATTTCATCTGACACGTGAAACAACATCAAAACTTCGGGAAAATATTTAGAAAATAAGTCATTAAAACACAGCCTTTATTAAAAGTCTCTTGACCTTTTAACCTTCCCGTTTGTTACACCGGATTGTGAGCCTCTGTGAATCATGTTCCTACAGCAGGGTTATGTCCAAAAATTATTCCAAATTGCTCTTCCCCACTCGGACTCCCCTGCCCTCAGCACAATCTCTCACTGCTTTTCCTGAGCTCCTCGAAGAAGCTTTGGGAACAACAGGCAATGGAGGCAAAGGAGAAACATCCAAAGGAATAACTGAAGGCTCCTGTGGCCAGTTCAAATGTAGGAGTAGAGGCATTCACAGCCACAGAGGGTGTTTATGGTAAGGATGCTGGCTATTACACCAGGGCCACTACCCAACAAGAGGAACACCCCTCCACAGCAGGGGAGACAGCAGGTATCCTGCTCCTCTCCCCCTGGAACAGGACCCTGCCCAAGATTAGAAGTGCTCCAGCAGGAATTTAGAACACATTCAAGTACATTGAAAGATGCCAGTTAAAAGAAGAGCTTTTGCTGTTTGCTTAGGCTGTGGTTAACTAAAATATTCTCATAGAGTTGGCATGGGATACCTAAGGTAATACAAATTTAAAATAGAGGTAGAATAACAGAAGTACAGAGAGAAAGGTGGAACAGAAAGGGAAAGCAAGAGGTTAACACGAAGATTTGGGCTGGGGAGCTTAGGGGGAAAAGACTCGATTTCAGAGCCACGTTAACACTCCAAAGACAGCTGAGGGAGGTCCAGCCTCATTTCTACAGTCCAGCTATTACTCTGAGCAGAAAGCAATTAGTGCAGCCATGGAAGGTAAACAAACATTCTGAGAGGAGCTCTTTTTCATATAAAACAGTAGCTTTTCTCAGGATGAAGACAGTGTCAAAAAAAAAAAAGAAGCTGAACAAGACGTTTTCATGGCACTGGCTTTACTTTACACTGCCTGTGAAACCTGTACATTTCCAAGTTGAGCTAATAAGTAGGAACCATGCTGATTGTAGATTTTTGGCTCTCAGACTACTCGGTGAGATTAATTTAATTTAGAGTCAAAACATTTGTAGATTTTCTGCATGAAGAAATGCACATTAAAAACCATAATCCAAAGTTTTCACTACACTGACAGTGCTGTGAATCCATATGAGACCTTCACCCGAAGTTGAAAGAGCAGCACTTTTTGTATTGTATGAAAAACAGTGCCCTCTGGCTTCACATTAAGTGGGAGAAAGAAAACAGTTTAAGGATAAAACAAGTTAACTAGCTCCTCAAACGTGGACAATTACACGACAATTCTCCAACTACCCTAATTTGTCAAGGAATCATCTTAACTCAGATGCTCTGAATGTTGAGATATTTGATATTCAGATTAAAATACAGTCTTTATCAGACAGCTGTATATATGTTACAAGAAAGTGAAACTCAGTGAAAAACAGAAACCCACTAAATTTGTTCTTTAGAACTGTTTTGTTTACAGGATACTTGCTTAAAGTATAAAGATGGGAAAAAGCCTTTTTCAGTCAAATCCACATAAAGGAGTTTCGATTCTGCAGAATCTTAGGAAAGATTTTCTACAGAAACAGAGAAGATTAGATATTCACAAGAATTGTAAATTTTTTATTGCTAAAAAAACACATATACTGATAATAACTTCCTGCTGTACTAAAGCTGAAAAAGGAAAGATTTTAAAGAAAATATTCAGGAGTGAAGAACTATGCAAAAGTAGTGACAAACTAGATTTACCCAACAAAGCCTACACTGCCTAGAAAAACCACATTTATCCATCACTTATTCACTGCTTCCATCAGGGCACAGAGAGGACAACATTTTAAGACAACTAAACTAATTTCTAGATCCAAGCTTCTCCTCCCCTGCCCCAAGCATTACACATGGTGTATTTCAGCAGTGATAAACATCATGAATGAGAATTTTCTATCATTAATACGATTATTTGTGTTATTTAGGCTGTGTTGGGAAAAGCACAGTGCCCTGTTTGAGACTGCAAAGGATGAAGAAGCAGGACTGTATTCGAGGCCTGGCTAGAGAGCAGCTGTGTCAGGAACAGAGGTGCACACACATGTGAAATACACCTCCATGATGCAGCAAACAGTGATTACCCACAGGGAAAACTTTATGACAAAGTCATTTTGTACACCCTTATGTGTCTTTGCAGTTGCACAATTGAGTAAAACTCCAGCTTAAATGACATCTATGAGGCAGTATGCCAGTTATAACTTTATTTAGTTATCTGCCCCCAAGTACGCTATGCCTTGATCCTCTGACAAAGGCCTACATTTCACAACTACCTCTTAGAACATGAACTGACTACCTGTGCAATGAGGCTGCAGCTTAATTCATCTGATAGAAAATGAACTTTATCTGCCAATAAACAGATAAAGGAATAGCCAGATGATTAAAAGTACACACATCTTTTCAAAGATGTCAGTATTTGATTCATGTACACCATCACAGTAGCAAGAGAGATATATTTTCCATAAATAACACTGCAAAACCCAAAATCCTTTTAGAACAGAACTTCTTTTCTGCATTGGTAACTGGACACATTCCTAAACAGATTTGATTTACGGTGTCTTTTTCATACCTGAATTACTATACATGAATTTACATGCAGAAAGGTGTATTTTTTCAAACTCATTTATGCTTAAAGTAATTATTTTGTATCTATTTCTGAAATGACACTGAATATTCTCAGTCTGAATTTTAGAAAACCCATGGTCACATTAAATAAAGAAAATGTTCCTTTACAACAGGTTTCTGAAAGTGTGAGTTCTACAGTAACAACTTCTGCAAAGGCAATTCTCTAGCATGTTTAATTCAGAAGGAAGAAAAGTCTAAATGCCAATTTGTACAGGGGGATAAAAGTTTCAAATATATAGTCCAAATAGAGAGCTTTGTTAAATCAGATAATTGACACCTCTGTTAAAAACTGAGCCTCAAACACTAAGTCCTCACATGAGGTCTGTTTGCTGAATCTCTTGGACATTTACTGTAATGCCCTGATGTTCCAAGTTCATCCCTGGACAGATGTTTCCCACTCTTAAAACAGCACTTCATAGCTGCACTAACAGGCAGGATTTTCTTAGAAATGGAATGCTAATAACTCTGAGTATAAAACCAAAGTCACTGTGGTTCCTCTATTATAGATCCTCATTTAGTAATGGATAATAAAGTCTCTTTAGAGATTTTCCACCAATCAAGGCAAGTTAGATGGTTTCCCTTAAAACCACATCAGAGGAAAGGAGGGAGCAAACAGCTACACTACAGACACCTACCAAAAATGCTGACATTCCAGTTTTAAAGAGGATATTGGCTTAAAAAAAATACAACATACCAAAGAAAAAAAGCATGCTCCAAGTAGTTTTTATAAGCAGACTGAGGGAGGGTATAGCATTCAGGCTCTTCAAATGAAAACATGAAGTCATTTCCCCAAATGATCACTGAGGTATCTCAGTATGCTGTAAAAAATCCCAAATACAACATTACAGATGTGAGTTCAGCAAATAATATCGAAACTTCATCTTAGGAGTTCTCTTACCATTTTATATTAATGAAGTTTACTTTAACTTCTTCTATTCATACAGTATTGGAAAAGAGATTCATCAGCCAATTAATAAATATGGCTATTTCTGTAAATAACTGTTCTCCCTTTATTTATACATGCACTTTTATTGAGGGAGAGACTGAAAACAATACATTGATGCTGACTAAAAGACAGTAAGTGTGAAATACTGGGGGAAATCCCTGTCTTTTCATTTTAAACAGACTTACAAAATTACACCCATCCAACCACTCACAGAAGATTTGGAGATTCTGGAGATAAGCTGGGTGGTACCTGTGACCTAAACCCACAGTCAGCTACTGAAATGCTGAGTAACACCTGCCCAGACTACAGAAGCCAACTGTCCACTCTGACACAAGAGGAGTCAGACCCCTCTAACACTGGCCCTGAATTCTGAACAGTGACTAGCAGTGTGGTAATAGGCACTGGACAAATCTGAAGTCTCAAGGCCAAGCAGCACTTCTTTTTGCAATAAACACTGGGGTGATAAACAGACAAGTGCCTGCACCTCAGACCCTGTGCCCACTCTATTTCTAGATGTTTATATTCAGTAGCTGCAGAGCATGTGCCTGCTCTGAGCTCCTTCAAGCAGCACTGGTATGAAATTGTCTTGATTCTTGTTAGTCCCGCTGCTGCCCACAGGCACAAAAGCAGCAACAGCCAACACCGACAAGTCTGGGCAGTTTTCCTCCTCATGTTATTTGGGAAAGCTCAAGCATCAGCAAGTGGCTGTGTGCATACAAACCCCACAGAGCAGCAGCACTCACCTCACACTCGGGAGATTACACAGAAAGCTCATTTCCATTCATACAAAAGCTCCGTTTTCACAGATCATAAAGACTAAAAGTTGCTATAAAACTGACACAGAATGTTTCATTGCATTCTCTCCTTTCCTCAGAAAATTAACCATTTACATTTTTTGACATTGTAATCCAGCAGGGGTCAAGAGCAAATTTACAGGCATTTTTGGGCAGAAAAATATATTATAGCTTAAATAGTCTTATACTGTTCACATTTTAAAATATTATTTAAAAACCCCTTGTATTTCAGTGGCAAGACTAAAAACATTTTTAAGATGTCATAATCAACTCCTGAAAATTAGAGCAGAGAACATTCCAGAAGCGCTAGAGAATTTAGAAGTGTTGTTCCTCAGAAAGAATTACTACACTTATGATTTCCTTTTATAGTCTTAATAACCTACAGTCAGAAAAAACACAAAAAATACAGCTACTCAAAAAGCAATTTAAATTGTCAAAAAAACCCCAAACAACCAAAACTACCTACCAAAAAAACACAAAACAAAAAAGGCTTTATAAGGAAACTATTAACCACTCAAAGTATCCTTCCAAAAATAAAATTTAGCTGAGTTAATAAAGAAACATGTCAGTGCTATCACTCTCACCTAAGACATGGCATATTTTTTCCCTCTCTGCTGATATCTTGATATTGATTTGAAAACAAGGTAATGAATCACTTATTTCTTTTGCAATAAAGTTTGTGAAGTCAAAGCCCCTGAAACAAACCACATGAAAAGGGTAAGGCAAACAGGGCAAAGGAAACTCAGCAGATGATCAGTAAAATATACTTCTAATTTCATTTGGTGCTAGTTCATTAGGTGTGCACCATGTCACGTTACATTGCTCTCTAAGCAATACAAACTTCTCAGCCTTCCTTGTTAGAAGCACACAGAGCAAAGAGAAGGAACTGCAAAGGGACTAAATCCACTACGGCAAAAATAGAGTTAAAGAAAATGGTTTCGGTTTCCAGCCCTGAAAGAGGCCAAACAACAGATTAACTATTCTGTCTTCAGCTCAAAGAAACAATTTGAACATGTTCAATTTTTTCAACAATTTAACTATTAATAAAAGAGTGACTGGGTAGGCAAATAATATAAATACTATAGTGTCAGGGAAATGCAACAGTCCATGGAGATTAAATGTCATTCAACAACAAAATCCATTCAACTATTTACCTTTTCCTCAACAGTGCTGGATTACTAAAAACTAGTTAAAAAGATGAAGTTATTTTAGAGGTGTTATAAGATGGCAGTTAGAGATAAGAATTGTAAGTATTCCAAAAGTGAAGACAAAGGTTTGAGTTTTCTTTGTTTCATTCAGTATTTTGGGCTAATTTCAGTACCACTCTGGAGGAAGACTGCCCTCCTGCGTTCGCCGACCACAGCAGGCTGGGATGAGGCAGCCCATGCAGCTGGAATCACTTTAAGCTGGTGATTTTATTTATTTAATTTTTTTAAAAAAATAATCACATTACTGATTCAGAGAGTGAAATTAGCCCACCAAATGTTTGCACAGAAATACAAGGCTGGTGAACAGCAGGCCTGTTCCTAGTGCTCTCACAGAAGGTGGTAATGCCTGCTAGTTGGCATCAGGCCTAGAAAGCCATTCTGGGCCTTTAAAATGGCATTGCTGCTTGCAGCTGCTCTTTGCTCTTAACAGAGGCTGCTTATTAAAAGCTCCTAAATTGTTCAATGAAGTCCTAAAGGAATAAAATGCTTGTTAGACACCTTGTAATGAGGTTAGCTGTACTCCTTCACATCAGCTCTTCATGCTACTGCAGCTCCATGGCACCTATCTTCAGAAAGGTACCAAAAACCCCAGGGGTATGAATCCATAATCACCCACATTTCCTGCACCACATTGCTCCCATGTCAAGAATCCTATAAGTGCTTTATAAATAATTAAAGCATGAAAGAACACTGTATTGGAAAACAAGCATTTTAGAAATGGAAACACCAAGGTACACAACAGTGTGTCATGCAGAGTCTGACAGTGAGCTGGCAACAGAAGGGATTTCTAGATTCCTGCTTTTAACAATGTAATTTGGTAAGTTAAAAACCAAAATGCTCCTAATTTGGTAGAACAGTTGATATTCACATAGCTAACTGCATTTGAAAACATTCAGGAAATCATCTAGCCTCCTATGAGCCCTACACTAAAGCACTACAAATCCAGTGGCAAGGGAAAAGCTTTGCATTTAACAGTATTCAACAAGACACAAAAAGCACTTCAATACTTCTATAGGCAGCTCTAGGAAAAATCTAGGTTTTGTACACTAGCAAACACAAGTCTGTTGTTATGGTACTTGTGGATAAAAAGCAGCACACAGATCAGTAACTTCAGATGCATGTTGTTCTGAACTCGTGTGTGTGCATGCACAACATGCCTTGAGACAAATTTCATTCCAATTAACAAAAATGTATCACTGAATGATCCTTCATTCAGAAAAAACATGAGACTGAGCCAATTTAAAAAAAAATCCCACATGATTATTCACTTACACAAGTAACCAGTGTTTTCAAAAATGTGTGTTGGTTTTTACACCAGCACTTGTTTACATTACTTAGAAATGGTAATCAATATCCAGTATGAGACTCCTAAGCCCTTCATCTGTGCATGATATGATCACAAAAAAACCCCCATTACCTCTTTTCCCTTATTTTTTAAAATATTTTTTACACTACCTCCAATAAGACATTTTTCCCAGAGAACAAAAAAGGCATTTTGTCTTCAATTATAGAACAGCAACAAGAAAAATTAAAAAAAAAAAAGGGGGAGAAAAAAAGAAGCTATTATTCTGTGCATCTGGAGGGCATGCACTTGTTAAATCTTTACTTATGAGCCCAGATTACTTTTTCCTCACTTATTGCCTCATGATTTTTCCTTTGCCACTTTGGGGATCACTCAGTTCTTTTTATAGTCTTCAACCACATGAATTTCACAACAATTGTTACAAAGTGATGCTTTTCCTGTAATTGTGTTTTTTCTTTGACTGGTTCAAGTAAATAAATAAATAAATAAATATATTTGTATACATAAAGGGAGAGAGATTCTTGCATGGGAAGAAGCAAATCAACTGTCCCCCTTTCCTCTTGCCCATAATACAGGCTTATTAATAGTTTAAAACTCTTACTGGTGTGAGACAGTTTTGATTTAGACTAAATATTCTTAACATAGAAACATAATTGAAATAATTTAAAACTTGCATATAATAATCTCCTTTGTGGAGGTTTCAACATTGTTTCAATTTAAGTAATTGTTTTGCCTCCTGGTAAACAAGCAACATCTTTTTCTTTCATGCAAAGACCTAATAAATGCTGCTTCCCCACAATTTTCATTAACAAAAAAGGGTGATAAAGAAAAATTATGGTAGTGTTAATTCTTTGATTTGTGTACCTGCATTATCAGTCCCTACAGCTTGTTAAACAATACTAACACTACTTAGCAAACAGAAGAACTGACATACAGCATCCAAATGAAATCAATTAATGTATTCTAACTGAACCATTTCTAATTTTCCTTTTCAGAAGGGAAACCCAGCAGTAGCAAGAAGAGCTATGAAAATCAAATCAGAGACCAGTGGACTTCACTCTGCAGCCAGGGTTCAGCTCCTGTCAAACACAGCACCTGTGCAGATGTCTGCAGGGCAGCAGGAACCTCCAGTGCCACTGATATTCCCACGGGGAGCTCCCAGCAAGAACCTAAGCTACTGCAACACTCACTAAAGGGCAGAAGCTCAAAGCTCTACAGAGCCAGATGATTGTCTGCATGGAGCTCCTCCCTCTGCTACACTTTTGCTGGAGGAAAGGAGGACAAGCCTTTAAGGAGCATGGGACAGTTAGAGCAGCTTGCTATTTGCACAGATGATATTATGGAAAGAAAGACCAGAGTTAACTATAGTGTCAGTAAGAGCACACATCAGTCAAGCATCTTTGGGATATAATATTTAAGTGCCATTTCTCTCCTTAAAGTTCCAGAAGGACAGTATTGTGCAAACAGCACATTCTGTGTCCAAGGTCTGTGATATAGGACTTTCATTCCAATGGGTATTCAAGCAGTTTTCAAAAAAGGGAGCACAAAATGTGCCCAGGATGTCTTGGAATTAAAAATCAATTATTTTGAGATAGGAATTTAGGTGGCACACATAATTGTCACATGTAATGTCTGCAAGTACTGAGTACTTCTATATTAGGAATTTAAGCATGGCTCTGGCATACCCAGTCAGAATTTACAGAGCAGAACACTGTTTCTGGTAAGGCAACAAGGCCTCAGCCCAAGTGAAGCTGTACAGAAGCTGACATGGCCCTCAAGTCAGGACAGAGGGACACAGAGCCAGCCAGCACTGCCATCAGGACATGCAGGTGGACCATGGATCTCACTCCCAGAACTGTCAGAGCTGATGCCCACAGGGAGGCTCAAATTCAGCAGCTGCAGACCTTGGAAAGGCATGTGATGTGGCAGAGGAAAAGAAGCCATTAATGAAACGGTGCACCTGATTTATTTTTGGAACAGTACTTCACCAATTTTCCAAATTAAGCCTGGAGATACCTCCATGGCCCATTCCAATGACTATCATGATTTTCATTCAGCAGTTTCAACTCAATACAAGCGCCATTTGGAGCCCAAGGGCACATGCCTAATCTCATATAACCTCATCTGCTGCTCCAGTAACTAGATTCTCTTCCTGCAAGGTCTCTGTTCATTCAAAGGAGTACAAAGCACACCCTTGCAGTGCCAGTTAACAAGTAAAATATCTAAAATATCCTGTGTCTGCTGGCACAGGACATCTCACAGAGGTGCTGGTGGGGAAAAAGGTGACAAACGAAAAGGTGAAAAGTAAGAGAGTCCTCTCTTCTCAGAGGGCACTTTGTTCACATACTCCTTTTTAGTTCTCAGAGAAATCAACAGTCCTGAATTACAGATTCTACAAACTGAGTGTTTAAGTCTAAGATAAGGATTTTATTCTTTTCATAGAATATTCTGAGAAATAATTTTTAAAAGAAGATTCATAACAAAGAGTTTGTTACCCTTGGTCCCCAAGAACTTTTTGTTTTCAATCATATTTCACCTCCTACTCAAGGCCCACAAAAAAGCACAGTAGTCACAAGTTTGCAAGGAAAAATTCTGAATTACAAACAGCTATATGGAAGGGTCTCTATTGTGTATTTGCCATATTACTTGAAAACAACCTACTGCTTTTAAAGCTTTTTGGCAAATACTTTTGGCAAAGCAGTCCAGCTGCAAACTTGCAACACAATCAATGCAAAACATTTTGTCTCTCCTAACTTCCAGGAACTCAAAATAATACCAGAAAACAACTTCCCAAAGCTTTCCAGAGTGGCTGCACACACAGCCAAGACAAGGCCATAATCTTTCTTTCCAGTTCAAACTCACTGCTCCACTGCCCTTTCCGCTTAGGGTATTTTGCAATCTCAGATTTTTATCAATTAAAAGGAGAGGAGCATTTTAAAGAAATATTAGGTAGAAGGAACAAGGGATTAAATCTTTCCATCTTCAGTAAAACAACCTCTGTATGAAGCTTTGTCTTTGATCACTAATCCTTTGCATAAGCCAGTATAAAGGATAAAAAGATTGCTTACTAGGACCAAGCAGATCCTCCCTTGTAAGAAACAACGTATAAATAACAGCAGAAAAATCCAAGCCCTGATGAAAAAATCTGAAAAAAATCTATATCATGAGTCTTAAAGTGGAAATAGCAGTCATGATTAACTGTGTATTCCTTATGGCAATAACTTAATTATACAGAGTGAAACCACAGAGCTTTCAGAAAAGCTTCCTTAATTTACTGGATAATCCACAAGCAATTTCCTTATATGGCTGGAGAGAAATCACTGCTGTGTGCACTAAAGCTGGAAGACAAATGGCCTTACAAACAGAAATCACTGTTGCTAACTGAAATAATAAAAGTCTTGCATCACCATTGTTACACATTCCTTTCATATAAATGCATTGCCTTTTCTTCTGAGTGTGGTAAATCATCATCAAATCATTTAACTGCTTACTGAATTTATGTAAAATAACAGTGCAGCCTTACAGGGAAATGGGAGAAACAAAGGAGAGACATTTAGGATTTTTAGTCTAAAACAAAAAAAATCTTTAAAATTACATTAGATGTAAAAACCCAACATATCAACTTGAGCTTATATGGTTCAGGTAAAAATGAAAACTTGCTTTGTGTGATCACTTTACAATGATGTGATGATCAAAGATGAAATACCAAACACAGTCTAAGACTGACTGCGAATTATGATCTTAAAATTCTAATGAATTATTCTAAATATGACCATTTAGAACTCATATGAGTCAAGTCAACAGCTTTTCTTTATGGAAAAGTTAGATCCCACTGAAGAGCAGCCTTCAGCACTAGACTACCAAAAAAACCTGGCAGAATGTGATGGTTACAAAAATCTTTCTTAAAATTTGGTCCAACTCTTAACACTAAAGAGATATCAAAATCCTCACAATATATTTCTCTTCTGCAGGAAGCAGGAATAGCTACTGCTTGCTAAGCACAAAGACCACATCCTTTCATTTTTACTGCAAAGTGTTTTGGGAAGGACTTCTTTATTTTTTTCCAAACTCTTAATAATTTTTTGAAGTAAACAGACCATATACTTAATATATTTTCACACACACTCACTCACTCACCATTTTCATATTGCATATGGTCAACTATGATCAGACAACAGTAAGGTATAATTCAGAATTTTAAGACCTTAAGCTTCCAAATAAAAGTAATTCACCAGCTGATTATGCTCTGAATGCTAGGCCCATGATAAAAGAGACAAAGCATAGTTAGTTGCCTAAATTAAAACATTTCAATCCTTACAGAGTACACATATTTTTCATTTACTATATATATACATATCATAAATTTCCAAAAATCAGGCAGTAAACATGAAAATATTGTTGTATTTTGCTGTAGTTCAAACATTTTCATTAAGACAATAAAAAAAGAGAACCAAATAATATTTAGAGTTTACACTAAATTCTAAACATTACTTTTGTCATTAAAAAAAGACAAATGAAGGACAAAGCCAGTGAAGAATGCTACTCATTCTAAAGCAAAGCAGCTCAGAATCTGGCAGAAAAGAGCATAACTCAATGATTAGGTTGACTTTTACAACTTTGTCCATGGAGAAAGTGAAAAAATTGCCACAGCCATAAAAGAAGTAATTTTTAGCACCAGAGTTCAAACAGGCCCATAAATAAAACTACACTCATCCACATCACTAGAAAAGTCACATTAAAGAATTTCCACTGTTGGGAAAATATTATAAATAATCCTTGCAATTTATGAAATATGAGAATTTACTACTGCCTTTGGCAATTCCTGGCAGCAATACTCACCTGGCAATCATCCAACCTGAGGATAACAGGCTCATGTAATCCCTAGTTTTCTCCTCTTCAAAGTGCACAGAAATCCCAATTTAATTAGACTGCCTTCCTTTTTTGCACATACAACATACTTAAAAATATTCATGGATTTAAGTTTCCTTATTTATTAATCACATCAAACCAATTCCAGTGTATTTTGGACGACATAAAGATTCAGGCTCTAGGAAATTAAATCCTAGTTCTTACCCAGAACATTTCCTGCAGGTACTTCCTCAAGATCTTCAAGCTCTCTTCCCATAAGCAAGTAGAGGTTCTCCAGTGTACAGCAAGCCATGTGAGGGACTGCTGGCAGATCATCTGAGGCAGAGCACTGAGACAGCTACACAGAGCACAAAACCACCATTTGTCATTTAGGTCTGATAAAAACCTCTTCCACAAAACCTCCTTGCATTCCAAAGCTTAAAAATACAATCTAAAGCAATTTCATGTCAAACCTTAGATGTCAGAAACCAACGTACACTCCCAAATATCCAAACTTGAGGCAAACAGGTGAATGTTATCAAGAAGACAAAAAATAATACTTTCTTTGGCAAATTTTAGGGGTGTACTACTTCTACCTCACTTTTCATTATCACTGAAAAAACAAATGGTTTGAAGTAAATTCAAAAGTAATGAACTTCTTTGATCAGAATCTCAAAACATTTAACATCAGTTTTTCCAATACTATTGTGCACCTTCTGTTCTCTAAAAGAATTGCTTTTTTCTTCACGTGTTTTTTAAACAAAATATACACATATTGGATTTATGGTTAGCTCATACAACACTGTACTTAAAATATTAAGATGCATAATGAGTTTACAGACACAATCAGCTATTAGCACAATTACCTCAATTACTTTGATACTTTTTGGAATTATTCACTTGAACTTTTTTTATCTCTTTTGAGTGAGACACATGAAAGAAGTTAAGCCATCAGTGTTTCAAAAGAATCCCAAGCCATTACAACAGTTCACAGTCACCTCTTACCTTATGCAAAGACTCAGCAGGATCATATTTTGGTCCTAAAACAAAGATTTTTTGCCCTCTTTTCACCACACCACTGAACACTCTGGCAAAAGCAATGAAATACTCCTTGTTGTCTGCTTCCTGTTTCACTGCCTTTGAAGTCATGCTGTCTCCTTGACCAGTGAGATGTTGCTCTTCACCTAATTAGTCAGAAAAAAATACAGTAAGTATAAAAACACTTTCTGCCTCATCATTTGAAAGAAAAAACCACAATTATATATTATATTGTCACACGTGGCGATTCACAGAATTGCTGCAGTTGAAACAGACCTTTAAGATCCTGAAGTCCAACCCAGCATTGCCAAGTCCACCAAAAGCCATGTTCCTCAGTGTCACATGGTTTAAATGTCCCCAGGGATAGTGACTCAACTATTTCCCTGGGCAGCCTCTTGTAATTCTTTATACTTTTGGTCAAGAAATTTTTCCTCTAAACCTTCCCTGGCACAACCTGAGGACATTTCCTCTTGTCCTACCACTTGTTACCTGGGAGAAAAGACCAAGGTCAACAAATGGTATCCATAATCCAGTCCTGTTGTTCACACACTGCTTTTGTACCAATTTATTGCCATTCTGGTGTTGGGAGTTACTTTGTTTTTAGCAGAGCATTTTCAAGCATCATCCCCCTTCAGTGACTCCAAGTACCAAGATCAAGCACATTCTCAGCCTCAGGAACATGAATCCATGGCACTGTTTCAGCATTTATGGACTATCAGATTTCTTACAGATCCCTCCTCAGTCTCTGTTCAGTTCCATGTGTTGAACTTGGGCTGGCACGTGGATGATTCACAGCGTGGATCAGTGCACAGCCCCCTGGCACCACCAAGGCACCACTAAACATCCTCCTAGAAAAACAGGTATCAAAAAAACTACCACACACCTTTGGTATCACCAGTGCTCCCAGTTACTTCAGATGAATTTTCACTTGGGGGCTTTTCTGACAGCTCCTTCCCTTGACTTGCTGCCAATTTTTCTGCATGTCTTCGTTTCGCAAGTTCGCGCCGATGAGCAATTTCCTCTTGAGTTAATGGCCTACATTGTATTTTAAAACATCAGTGTTTGGGAATGTCATTTATTTTAAAATAAATTAAATAACAGTAATTAGAATACTATATTTGACATAAGTAAAAACTCATGCAGAATGCCTTTTGTCCTCCAATACTGTAATTTAAAGTCAGCTAAAATTAGCAAACTCTTCCTCTACCATATTTAGACTTTCCTTTTTCTTCCAAATACAGAGGGTTCAAATACTGTTATTTTTAATTACTTATGGTACCTTTACTATTTTAAGGTAATCTTTACAGCAAGTGCTCAAATGCAGGGAAAAGTCTTTGCTTGTTAAAGCCACCTTTCATAAAGTGAATAAGCCCATTAAGGCAAAAGACTGAGACAACAACAACAAATGATTTTAATAGTCAGATGCATCCATCTACTCACTGGTACATCCTGACTTAAAGCAAAGTGCTCCAAAGCATAATTTAGAGCAATAAATAATAAAAGATAAAGAATACTATCAACATTCTTACATAAGGCAATATAAAGAGGTTTGTCAATGCAAGCATTTTAAACAGCAAAGTGATATTCTTCACACAGATGTGAAATCTAACAGCACTGCCTAAAACTGCCCATTTGATTTTTAAATCTGGCCCTAAATAAAAATATATTATATGATGTTATCTTCTAAATTAATGATTCCAAAGATAGAAAATAAATTCAGATACTAGTCATCTTCTCTTTTCATGTATTACTCTGTTTCTATTAATTTTCCATGTCAACGAGGGGAATCTAATCATTACAGATACTTTAAGAACAATCTATTCTGTTTACTAATTTCAGTATCAACAAATTCTCAAGTAATGTGCTGTTATGTGCCTACATTAAAAAACAATCTTTTGTGCTGTAACTTAAAAGCAGAAGAAATAATTAAATTACATAGACATAATTTTTATAATAGAACCAGAATGCTTTTCAATGTTGTTTTTTTTTTCATTGAGAACAATGGACATATATATTGCTTCCCAGCATTAATAAATTTCCAAAATAAAAACTAATGTATTTTTTATATTATAGCAATATTCTTAATGAAATTCTAACTCCAGAGAAGGAACAGAAGTCTTTATCATAAAACATGCATTTCCACAACACAATTTGACAAACTAATCAAGTCTGAGATTTTGACTTCAGCTGAAGAAGGTGAATGTAATCCCACAGCAAAACCTCACCTACACAGTGTGTCCTGCCTTTGCTCACAGGATGGAGACAAAACCAACAGTCCTTAGGGTTAAGATGGTTTAGGATTTTTTCAATCAACTGCATCAAGCTCACAGCATTAAAACAAAAAGTGCCCCATTAGTAGTTTTAGCTTGTTTAGTAGCTTTGGACAAGTCACTTCCCCTCTTCAACCTCCACACTTACAAATACAGGTCAAGATTTCCTGAATAGCAACAGCAGTAGTGCATGATAAGAGGAAGAAAACCACAGGAAGCACTGCAGCAGTAGAATCATTTTTGTTCATAGAAGGAGCCACATAAATATGATCTCTACTAACAAAAAAAAGCACAGCAAGATTGCCTCACTTTGCCATATCAACTACTGCACACTTCAAAACAGGGAAACCCTGTTAATCACAGGTCAAAGGTTTTATGTGCAGTCAGTAGAAAGAGTTACTGGACACCTACTCTGCTCTTAACTGGATTAATTAGGGGCAGGAAGTCTTGAACAGATTAAATGGGTGAGACCAACTCACTGCCAGGAAGATTTTTATTTATATCGTATTCAGGATGGTTTTCTGCATATAACACCTTCTGCAAGAGACTTAATTTTAAAAATGAGACATTTCATTAAGCAGAATTCTTCATAGAACTTGAAGAAATCACTTGGAACAGTCATCATGCTTATCTTGAACCCAAATGTTCAATTTGAAAGAGTAAGAAAACTACACATTAAGTTAAAAATCTCTCTAAAAATTACCTAAGAGAGGCCCTCAGGATAAAATGTAAGAATTTGGAGCACAGACTTTTAGAACTCAGAATCTGGGACAGACACATTGCATGTTATAGAAAAGGAGAATGCAAGACAAAATCGCCACTTCAAACTTCTGAGCAACTTAGGAGTTTTTTAAAAAAATAGGAAAAAACTGTCTTTTAAAACAATCATGACAGAATTAAGAATATGTATCTCTGAAATTTCAAATACTGTGGTATTTCTGTCTGGCTTGTTTATTTTACTGCTAAAGAGAGCTTAACAATACAAAATGCAAAGCAGATGGTGGAGAAGAAAACTTTTCTATGATTTTTTTTTTTTCCCTGAAGGCAGCTGTTCAAAGTTATTTAAAGGTTTGGAATGTCAGAAAAAATTCTAGAGGAGATAGATTGATAGGGAAAGTACAGATCAGACAGCTAAGGGTGTCATAAACACAGTCTATATATGATGGCATAGTATATATACAGGGACTATGTACGCATTCCAACACATTTGACTGTCCAAAAATATTTTCCATTTTTGTAAATAATCCTGAGAGTAAAAGAAAAAAGTTTCTTTGCTTATTTCCTCTTTACATGGTATTTTTTCAAAGTATCATTATATTTAGGTGTCAAATAGCCTCAACTATAAACATCAAAGGTACCTTAAGATTCTGAATGCACTGGTCGAAGTTGCAACATATATAAACACAATTAATAATATTCTCATTTTGATAAAAAAGCAGACTGAGTGTAGGTGGGACTTTAAACTAGCAGGTACAACCTAGACTTTCACCCTGGTTTCTGTCACCATCAATTTCTATAAAATTAGTCACTCCTGGTAGTATCATTAGAAACTACAAAAAGATAATGTTGTCAAATAAATCCTTATACAGAGCTGTAACAGAATCAAGCAGAACACAGAATAAGATTAATGCACATAAGGCACTGGATCTGCAACAAAACCAGTTTCAAATTATACCCTGATTTATTCAATTTCTCCAGTTGGCGAAACCAATCAGAAGCAAAATCAATTTTGAACAACAGCTACCCACACCAAAAGAATTGTTTCTTCTTCTTCTTCCCCCCTTCCCCTTTTTCACTCCATTAGAATCAACTGCCTCAGAATACTGGCAGAAAAAAAAAGGCAAAATGCAGTCACACAAAACCCAGCAAATAAAAATTCTGTAGCAGAAAGAGAGATTCTCTGACTGCAGAGAAATGCTAGAGCACCCAGACACTGGAACCTCACACAAGTAATGGAGCTGGCATGGAAGGGTGACCACATCATTACCAACTCATCTGAAACCCAAACATGTGGTAAGCAANCCCCCTTCCCCTTTTTCACTCCATTAGAATCAACTGCCTCAGAATACTGGCAGAAAAAAAAAGGCAAAATGCAGTCACACAAAACCCAGCAAATAAAAATTCTGTAGCAGAAAGAGAGATTCTCTGACTGCAGAGAAATGCTAGAGCACCCAGACACTGGAACCTCACACAAGTAATGGAGCTGGCATGGAAGGGTGACCACATCATTACCAACTCATCTGAAACCCAAACATGTGGTAAGCAAATGCTATGGAAATAATAATGTGGGAAAGAGTATAATACACACACTATTGACATTTAATAGATTGCTGATTAAAGGCATTAGATTTCAGGTAATGTAAGCAAGCTCCTGCTGAATACTTCTATGATTCCCACATATCCCCAGGATAACACATTTAGTTCAAACTGAATGACAACTAAACTTCCTCATGCAATCAATCCTCTGAACACGATAGCTTTTCTACTCTTTCACATTATCAGACTTCAATCCAAAGCAGTTCAAAAATTCAGAGTGAATAATCAGAACAAAACCCCCAAAGACAAATTTGCCTTTGATTATTGAAGTGTTATGTTTATGTTTTTAACCTCCTGACCGTTTTAAAAAGGAAACACCACAGTCAAAACATCAACTGATTTCCAAAAGACTAAACAGTACTGCCAACAAGTGTCTGTGATGCCATGAACAGTGATTTTCAAGCTCTGAGAAAGGCTTTCTCTCCATACAGCTTTTTCCAGTTTAAACTGCATGAGCTCATGGACAGATGTTTGACTTCACAAGGTGTGAAGGGGGCAATTTCTGATAACATCTTTAAATCCATGTAATTCATACAGATTCCTATTCTTTACTGCTTTTCAGAATTAAGTTCTAGTCAGATCACTGGCTGCTGCTCTGCCCACCTGGCACTCAAAGAATTCTGTCAACAACATCCCTAAGGACAGCTCGGTCAAGTGCAGTTTGTTTGCAACATTTCAGCACAGTGTATGTCCAGTGGTCTCCCTAATCCTTGTGAAGCTCATTAATTTCTGGACTAAACTACTCAATGTCTGTGGAACAATTTCCATTCACAAACTAATGTACATCTACTAAGATCATTTACTATCAGTTCTATTGCAGTGAGACTGGTACACAATTCACAGTGGAAATAAATGTGTAAAGGAAGAACTGAAAATTATCCAAATCACAACTTCCATAAAATTTCATACAGCAGTCTTACAGGACTCTTTCAGTGGGGAATACTCAGCAACTGTTTGTATTACATTATATAGAAGTTATCATTCATTCTGAGACACATAACAAATGAGGTATCAATCCCAAGCTGTCACACTCTGCCTGGAAAAACACTCCAGACTGATAGAGTGACCTCTGATTTATCTCACATACTGAATGTACAAAAAAGAAAAAGAAACTTGAAGTAAAACACTTCCACAATGTTAGAAGCTTTACTCCCTTAAACTCACCATTACACAAACTCTAGCATGTCCAGAGATTCAAATTTCAGCCATTACTATGTATTTCTTTCTTGGATCAGTTGCCAAGGTCTTAGCCAGATTCAGATGTATACTGTTACTGAAATCTATTTCATGATAACCATAATAGAGGTTTTTATCTTTGAAAAGCATTTATTGGTCTATTAATTAGGCAACTGGATACCAAATTCAGATGCTAACCTGTAAATCCAACAACCTACTCAGATGATACATGCCCTATTCATTTCTAATACCCAGCTACAATTTAGAACAAGCTACTAAAGAAAACAGAAGATGACGGGTTCAGATCACACTGAAGCTGTGGCAAGTTGTATTGCCTAAAATATATGAATAGATTTACTTACAAGAAGATAGTAATTTCTTACAGAGCTTGGAGCTTTATACAGGTTCTCGTTTTGATCAATGTCATTTCAGCTGAAGATTTGGCAAAAATCACAGGATTTTTTTTTTCCCCCAATACACTTTTTATAAAACATTAGAAAGAAAACAAATGAAGCACACTACAATCTGTTTGTTTAAGACATGCTAACAAGCTGTAGCACAAAACAAAGAAACAGCTATCACCGTAATTTCATGCAGAATTGTATGAGGATGTGTCTATTTCAGGGTGACACCTAAGGAAAAAAACAGTCCTGATTTCAAGCTGACTGAGGAGAAAGAAGAACCTTTCACATTATCTGGAGGAAAACAGTAGAGGTATTATAGGTTTTATATCCCCCAGGGCAGTAATGAAATACAATTTTAGTGCACTAGCTTATCTCTTCAATAGACTTTCCTTTATTACCACTGGAAAGTAGAAATGGAATTTCTTCAGTACACTTTATTTGTTTACATTATTCAGGATTGTAAGATGGACTTGAAGTAACATAAAAGGTTTGCTTCCTATTGCTCACGTGGCATTACATCACTGCGAGATTTGCACATAAAGCTTTACTAAATTAGTAGATTTCATCATAACAAACATATTCAGTTTATATTTTCTTAACATTTTACATTCAACACCCCTAGCAATTAGATGGAAGCAATTGCAATTAACCACTAAATATTTCTCTTTTACACTGGGTTATATAAAGACCAGATATATAAAGAACTCTGAACCTCAAGAAAAGCAAACTGGTACATCTATACACCCTGTACCTAAATGCCAAGCTTGGCTTTTATTTCTACACCTACACTGAGGCATTCTGGCTCAGAGTAGGGTTCAATGTCACACACCAGTAGAAATGAGAGACACAAACAGCATATGCTGAATGAACACCTAATACTGCACACAGCAACACTTTGGAATAAATAACCACAGGCATCATCAAATAACCATTACATAAAGCAGGTGGAGGAAGGGCCCTAATATGTTCAATCTTCTCTGCCCAACCAACAATTTACATTTTTGCCTGACTTGGTGGGAATTAACAAATAATTTCAGAAGATCAGACAGAAGAAACTGGAAGACAAAACACTTGCAATTCTCATTTCCTTACAAAACCTGCTAAAAACTAATGACATAGTGGTACCATACAAAAAGTCAATTTTCAAATCTTTCCAAGGAAAGATAAATATAAGCTGACAACCTGCTTTAACTTGACAATGAGCAATTTCCCCATGTATTCTGCTATTTAAACAGTAAAAGCAAAATCATACCAGCTTTAGTATAGAATCTATTAATTTTAAAGTGACCTTCAAGGAGATATTAGTTGCCAACAGCAGTCTCAAAGGAGGTTGTTTTAATTAAAAATCCATCCTTTGTTATCATTTACTGTACACCCTGGACTTAGAAGAGCTTTTTGCTTTTCCCAGCTTATGCTTAATAAGTATTACAAGCAGATGGCAGAAATAAGGCAAACTGTAAAAAAATTACAAAGTCAGTTTGAAACTTCTAACAAAGTTACAAAAAGGTAACCTTACTCAATATTGCCTCACAAAAGGAAAAAAGAGATACTAGCATAAATCTGTATATTTTTCCCTCTGGAAGTAGAAGACAAGTCTTGAAAAAAAAATATTGGAGACAACTCTTAGATTTTTTTACATGCTTTAAATCAGTCCTTCCCCACTCCCAGGAGATGCAAATAACCTTAGGTCAGTCCAGCAGTCAAACATCAAGATACACAAGAGCACAGTTATGGTTCCTCAAAATTAACATGTAACTGAAACACAACATGGATTAATGTTCTTTAACAAGAAAATAGTGTGGACATAGTGTAGATATTCTCTGTTTCTCTCCATGTTCAGACATACTTATGGAGCACCCTCATGGAATGCCTGGATTTCACATGCTCCACTCAACCACTGCTCAAATTCTGTTAAGCACAATCTTCACTGTGTAACTGTAAATAGCACACAATGACCAATACAATTAAAAATATGCTCAAGAACCATAGGTACACAATGCAGTGTTTTTAAAACACTTGGATTTTGTTTCATGGAGATTGCTTTCCTTCATTAGAATTAACCTCCCTTTCCAATTTCTTCAGGAACTGCTTATCTGTAGAATCTTAACAAATCAAGTATTGAGAAATACACATTTAGCTCTATTGCTGTTTTTCAAACAATGGAAGTCAACTGTCACCTCGAAACAAAATCTTCAATATTAGCTAATCAGCAAAAAACACAGTACTAATAATTACCTCAAATGTGATTTCATTTTAATATTACCTAATGAGTAACTAATGGAATAATTTAATATGAAGGCCAGAAAGAAGTACTGCTCACACAAACTACAGAGCAAGACACTAAAATTCTCAATGCACTGAATAAAAAGGGAGAAAGGAAATTAACTAAAATCTTGAAAATTTCTGTGCCTGGCTAAAAAGCCACCTTTTGTCTCTATGTCCCATTCTCATCAGCTCAAAGACTCCTGATTCTCCCAACAAGTGAAAAACCAGGTAATTATCAGTGACAGGACAGCCAAAAAGTGCTGGCCTCATGTCCCTGCCAAGAGGAGCCCATCTGCAGGAAAGGAGACAAAGCAGGAATGGCGCTGCTGTGCCACACCTGAGCCAGAGCTTCAGAGGCACCTCAGGACAGCACTCACAGCAAAACTGCACCATCTAGTGTCTGCTCAGCCCAGGCACACAATGCACCTTTCCCCTGAGTTCTTACAGTGCAAGGAAGCTTTGTAGTAGATAACCTTGGTTAGAAAAAAATTGAAATCTAGCAAGTGTATGAGAAAAACCTAAGGTAGTAGTAAAGCTTTCAAATAGTACTACAGTGGCAGAAACATTCCTTGTACAAAGATTAAACATTCAAAATCAGTCTAATTTAGCAGGTAAATTATTATTTTCTATATTACTTCACTGTACTGTTACAATTCCCCCCCAAAAACATAAAATGGCCAGCTAACACAGAAGTTGCCTACTGAGAATGCTCCAGAGGCTTGGAGGAATGAAAGGTTAAGATGAACCTCATTCTTGTAAACTCATCAGAAAAGTACATTTTTTCTGCAGAAAAAGCAGGTGGCTTCAGGTTAAAGCAGTACACTAAAGTGTGCCAGGAAAATGAGATCTAGAAGGACCACTCCTCAAAGACAAGAAGATGGCTATTAAACAACAAAAGGCTGTAACAAAAAATCTTCAAAATTTCGAGAAGAAAATCTTTGGGAGTGCATTAATGCCCTCCAGATCACTGCAAAAAGTCAGTCAGGATTTGGATTACTTAAATCAACCCATCTTATTTTGCTGTTGGAATGGGCAGGATGATCATTGAGCTGTTATACCCAGTGTGATGGGAAGTGTTCCCTGGTACAAACACAAGCTGCTACGATCATACACCACCTCACTGAAAAACCAAAGAAATTTTACAACTCCACCATTTCCATCAGACATCCTGAAACTGCAGACACTGCATTAGGATGATACCTTTGAATAACAATTATTTTCCAACAGATTTGCTGTATCTTCTAAAACTACTATGATTAAACAAATCACCTCCTGAACTCATTCAGAAAATCTTGACTTGCAGAAGAGACTTTACTGCATTTCAAGAACTGATTAATTATTTTCTCAGGCCTAAACCAACTTATCCATGCCTTCAACATAATTTTTTTTTTTTGCCAGAAGTAACTAACATAAATCAGAAAGTAAAATGTTGCATTTTCTTACCTTGGTTTATTCTGTGGCAATGCCTTTGCATCAACAGGAAACATTTTGGAAACAAAGACAATAACTGGGGCTGTTCCTTCACTACTGCATTTCATAAAAGCTGAAAAAAACATGAAAGGAAGTTATTTTCAATTTTTTCCCTCCAAAAGTCTTGCCCAAGGTATGACTTTACATTAATTTTGTAGGCATTACTGTTTATTTCCTGTTTCAAATGGATAATATGCTAAAGGACAAATCAACAGGAAAAAGTAAAAAACTTCTCCAGCCTAATCATCTGATAACACTGTCTGTACCTTCAAGTGTGTTTCCCAATAAAATAAGCAAAAGTTCAAAAACAGAACTCTTGATAAAAAGTACATATACCCCAATTAAACACCTTGAGTTTACATGCTGATTTAGATCACAATGGAAACCAGAGAGCAGCACAGGATTAAGACTGAACACTATTTATTCAGTACCTCAAAGTATTCTCCTTCCTTTCAAACTAAAGCAAGTCCTGCAAATGTCCAGATGCTCACAAAATCCTAACAACTTCACTGCAAGAACAGATACTCCTCAAAAGATCAAAGATTCACACAAAATTCATTCAATACATATGAAATTCCCATCAACTATTTACCCAACTTGAAGCACATGAAATTCAAACCAGACAATACCACTCCAAACTTCTAACATAGAAACTAAATCATCTTCTCCTACACTTCCTCCCTTTATCTGAAATATGAAAAGATCACAGAGCAAAGGCAAACAAAAGCACAAGACTACTACTACTAAAAATTAGAAAAATACTCACTAAGTGTGGAAGTCCACTACTTGTTCAGAACAAAGAGCAGTAAGATCCGAGTTTACAGAGGCAAATTTCTTCCAATTAACTTACACTAATTCAGTGTTGAATACTGTCTGGAGGATACTATGGTTTTAAATGTTCAATAAAGGATGAAAATCCACTTTTGTTACCCCTGGGAATCAATTCCTAACAGCCTTTAGGAATTTGATGTTCACATCTCATTTTTAATTGACATTTGGTATCTCATCCTCTTAGATTTCTTGAAGCTCTCCTCAAAACACTGTGCTACAATTAATAATTAATTACTAAAAGCTAATCAATACACTTGCAAAAAATTAAATCCAAATTCAAACCACTAATGGCTAAAAATTAATGATTTTAATACACAAGTTAGCAAAATATTCAGTTCTCAATTACATAACTTCTACTGTTCAGAACTAAAACCAAGTATTAACCTTGAATTCTTGTAGAACTCCCAGTTTCAGAGCCCTGGATTTTACATCACCTGCATCTTAAGTTGTCTAAAACCCAGGAATTTATGGGATTGAAGAAAAATGCAGGGCCATAAAACTATGACAAACATCAACAAAGTTACTGGAAGTGGAGTATTTATAAATTTACTACACCTCTTACAATCCAAAGACAAACAAAACCACCAGGACAGGAAGAAGCTTCATGTTCCTGGGAGAACACCTACTCACCACTCTTCAGCTCCCGAGTTTCTGGTGGCAAGGAATCGAAGGTTCTCGCTCCCACACACATCAGCTTCTCCACTCTCTCCGCAGTGATGTCCAGAGGACTGGGAATTTTATTACACACCATGGCTACAACACATTGTTAAGGATACATATTTGTATTTCCTGGCTGAATGCAAACAACAGGAAGACAAATGTTTGCAGTGTTTCTTTAATGCACTAACTGCCAGCAGCAGCAGATCCAAAATCCAGCTCTGTTGTCACAGTGCATTCAGGTCCCTCTCAGGTCAGCAACAACTTTTTGCCATTTATCAGGGGCAGAGTTAAGGAGGGGTTGCCCACCCTAAGTGCAACTAGGAAATTAAGAACAGCACAAGTGGGGCAAGATTTACAGAAGTAATTAGTATTTATGCATCAATAATTTGTTCACATCTACCATAATGGAAGATGTATCATATTATAAACAATGGGCACAGTTGACAAACAGCAAAGGCTGATTTTGGATTAAGGAATTTTATGCCTAAAACATAACACCAGACATCTACAGATCTTCATGGACAGAACACCTATGAGACTAGTATAAACAGAAGATTGATTTCTACTTCAGGAAAACTAAAACTTGAATATAGAACTACATAATGAAGGTGTATTGTCAAATTACCTCCAGTTTCACAACTCTCCTAGAAATAAGATGTGCAAAAGCATAAAGTTGACAGAAATATAAAAATAATGGTAGATATGTAACTTGTAATGTTATAAGCAAGAATACAAGTCCAGCTAGCTTAGGCACAGACCTAAAAAAAGAAAACAAATTACACCAAATCACACACTGAAATATGTGAGCACACTTTGAAGTCTGAGAACTGCCAATAGAAAAAAAAAAAAGTATCTTTTTTAAGGATACAGAGGACTGCATCAGATATTGGTAGCCACTGGCTACAAATGGCATTAAGATGAACTTTTGGGTCTGCATGCCTTGACTCCCGGGCACCAATTCTCAATCCCAAAGAGGTGACTATCTTGTCTATCTTTTCTTTGTCTCTGTAAGGAAAATAATAAACAGATTAAAAATCCACAGAAGCAATATAAAACTAGTACCTATAATTCTTGAGGTTTTAAAAAAAAAAAAATCACCAAAGCACATGGACAGAAGCCATGAAAACTTTATAGATGTTCTCACCTTTTCATAACAGCCTCATACAGACTCCAAATGTTGTCCAGCACCAGCTGCACAAACAAAGGTTTCTTTCCTTTTGACTGGTAGAAGATAAAAACAGCTCATTACCAGCAATTCCTCATTTTTTCAATAGGCTTAAGACTGCACTTTTCACAAGGAGCATGTAAAACCTTTATTCAAAGTCAAGATGTCTGTCTTATAAGAATGGTATACAGCACAAAATAAAGAAGAAATTTAAAAGTGGAGGACAAGGGTTTCAATTTCAGAAAAAGAACCTGATAAATATGGCACATGACTACCTTGAGTCTGCTTTTCACCCTTTTTATAACAATTAATCATCACCTATGTAAACAGCAAAAAAATCATGATGACAGGAAAATAGGGAAACTATTTTCTCCTCCTTTAACTTTTAGTGGTGGAAATGCTTAATGCTAGGGGGCAGAGACTCACTCTACTCTTGTTTCTACACTGTTGATCTTCCTTTCATCTTGTGTGTTTCACTCTATGCTGAAACCTTGAAGCTGCAACGTCCCTTATTTAGTGAGCACTTTTAGATGAGACTTCCCCTACGCAGCATTAAGTGGTAAATTTTGGAATGTTCTATGCTCCAAGGCTATCCTGGTGACTTTATACCTCCAGTAACACTGAGTCAACAAGCACTGAGGCCACATTTCAGAATAAACTATAAGGAATAGAATTAGGAAAAAAAAATGACAGGAAAATAAAAATTTTTGACACCCTCCATACCTGATCACCTTTCATTATTTTCTTTGCTTTTGTATTTAGATAATAATCTCCCCATAAAGTCTTCAGAAGCACTGCAGGCTTGATTCCAATTTTCTGGCTGTACAGTTTGGCAAAATGTTCAATTCTGAAAGCAAAGAAAATACGTCTTGATAAAAGTGTAATTTTTTTACAGCAACAGCTTACGTGAAAATCACACAAATCTCAAATCCTTGTTTTACTCCCATTTTTCCAATTGTCTTCACTTTTGTTCATATTGTTTACACTTACACCTGCAAAAATATTTAGTCATAACAGATCAAAAACATCAACAGTACTTGAATGGCTTTGTTTTGTTTCAAGTCAGCTTCAAGGCTCTACTTGAAATAAACATTTGTGTGCTATCCCCTCATCAAAAACTCAAAACCTTATAAATACATTAGTGATGACTCTCAAACTTATTCTTTGCAGGACTTCTCATGACACATTTAGCCATAGTCTGGGACCAGAAGATATTAAAAACCAAGTATTCTTTTGAGCCACACTTGAGCCATCAGAGGGTGGTAATTATTTTTAATTAACCACTTACAGAACTCCTTGTTGTCTGAATCATTACTTTAATAATGAGTAAACTCAAGAAAATTATATAAAACTGTAATGCCATAAGAGAGTTGTAAAGCCAGTTGTGCTGTTCAGCAGTGCCCATGAGTTAACAAAGGCAGCCTGCTTAGGCCCAGAGAGGGAGCCCTCAACATGCCATGGTTTCCTTGCTGAGAATGTTCTATGAGCAGTAATAAAAGATATTTCCACATACATGCTCCCTGTGCAGGCAGAAAAGAAAATACAGTTACAACTATAACAATTCTGTTTACAGAACAGTGCCACTTGATAATCTTTTCTTTGAAATTCAGAATTCTTAAGTTTTTACACAGCTAAAAAACAGACCTGTCCATGTCAGCTGTGAGTTCTGAATTAAGCTCAAAGACATTTCTTTTCCTGAAACTACCTAAACTCTCACTTCAGGGAAAGCTTTCAAGATTCTTGTGCCAGTAGCTCCTGCCTATACACTAATGGCATTTTTCAACACCTGAGGATTATGAGAAAATCATATGTACTTACCACATTGGATGAGGCTGGCACTGCCTAGTAAGTTAATTTTTTCTGCTAATACCTTCAGGAAAAGAACCCATAACCATGAAACAGCAGTCAAGACTTTCCATGATTAAGAAAATGCTCCACTGATCCATATTTCACCACACAGTACTCTAGCTGGCAGTCCACAAGAACCTCTTCACAGTAATTAAGAAAAATGTTCTTTTTTCCCTCTCCATTATATGATTCACCAGAGCCAGAGCCTGACAGTTCATCAGAAGAAACAAAACAATCTTGAAAGATAATTAAACTAAACCAGCCCGTTTTGTTTCCCCTTTCCTCTGAAATGACAAGAGCTGCTTGTGCTGGACAACAAACGACACACAGCACCTTATGTAAGAGTCTGACTTGAATTTTAAAATCCTGGAAATGATTTTCTTTAAGGGCTCTGCAGCCCATGGACATTCCCCGTGTGTCACTGAGCAAATCCCTCTAATTACAATTTCAGGATGAAGACAACGCCTCCACCTCGTGGCCAGCGACCAGAACACGGGCACTCCTCACACTGCTGCCCTCCCAAGTGTTGTACCCTGAGCCAGCTCCTGCCCAGCTGCAGCTTCTGGCCTTGTCTGGTACAGTCTATCCAATGGCACATGGTAATAAATACTGTTTACCAGGCTGGGCTGCACCCTACTGAGGGCTCAGAAGCTGCTGTGTAAGTAAACAGGGGTCCCTGTCACTCAGATAATTTATACACACCTGTGTATCACAAAAATCTAACAAAAATCTTTAGAAACGTGAAGCAACTGAAATATTTTAATTAATCAATTTAAAAAAAAGTCAGTCACTAAATCTCAAACTTACCCAAAACCCCAGCCATCAATTGCACTGGCAAACACCACATTTCCATGTTCTGGTGAAAAATAGAGGTGAGAATCATCAGTGTCTTCCAATCCAGTACTCCAGTCATAAATTTGATCTCCTGGTGCTGTGTCTGAAATGCTTTCACTTTCTGTTTCTTTTTCAGCTCTTTCTTCTAAGACTTTGGAGGTAAAAAGTGTTCCAGTGACTGCATTGATCTAGAGGAGGATACATAGAAGAGCCTTCAGATTCATTCACTCTTTCACAAGCCTTGCAATTAAAAGGCAATTTCCCCACCCTCGAAAACATAAAAAGAGAAGTTCTGTTTACAAGATAGCACACCTGTGATTCATCTGGCCATTTAAAACACACCCAATTCCACACATCTGCAGATAACAAGACTTTATGAGACTGTGATTTTCACATAAACACCACGCAGTTTCCAAGTCAAATCAGCCACACCAGGACTGAATCAGACAGATTATCACATGCAACCACTTTGTCTCTCAGAACAGGGAATGGTGAAATAGGAATTTGTTTCTGCCAACAAAACAAACAGCAGAGGGCAAAGGGAAACGAGGCAGGTAAGTGCCCCCAAGTGAGCTCAGGAGAGGAAAAAATTTTCAGGGCAACTTAAACTACAATTTAAAAGATGAATCAGCTTTATTCCTACATAAATCCATCAATATCAGGAACAGTCTAACATTTGTCTACCTCCAGTAAGTTTAAGCAATTTAACAGAAGAACAAAACACTCAGCATATTATTTCTAAAAATGAAGACTTTTCCTGCTGACCTGTCAAGAGGCATTTACTCTTTCCTACATCACGGAGAAACCTCAAAACCAATCAGGATGCACCTCAATGTTATAAAAACCAGACTGGACGTTATAAAGTGGCACAAAATCTGCTGTGTGGAATGGCACTACAGCACAAATACCTGTTCTAAGATATTCTTCAGGTGCAGGTATGCTTCCTGAGGGGTGAGCTTCAGCTCCACAATCAAGCGGTCGATTTTGTTGATCACCAGCACTGGGCGTATATTCTCCAGCCACGCCTGCCGCAGGACTGCTTGAGTCTGGGGAGGAAAGGGTTAAAAAAAACCATCACAGAAAGCCTGACAGCACAGAAAGAGACAGAATATTACAAAAAAAAAAATCAAATATAATTCTAAAATTTAATAAACGTATCGTTAAAGGACGGGTTGACACTCAAACCAGAAATCTGACTCCCACAGCATACAGTGTTAGTTACTGAAGAATTCTGCAGAATGGGGGCATTTCATGGCAAAACCACCCATAACAACAAAAACCAAACTAGAAAAGTAAGCCATGAAAAAAACCAACCTGTGTATTACTTTGTATATTCTTTTCCAAACCCTGAAAGCCCACTTAGAACATATGAAATTGTTTCCCTTAAGGCTTTTCCCTATTAGAATATTCCATTACCTGAAAAATGGCACACTCTCTGTTTCAACCCTGAATCTCTACACCCACTCACCAGCACTGTTCAGTTTTTCAGCACAACTGTGATTGTTACTAATCACTCTCCTACCTCAACTGCATTGTCATGTATCAAAAGTTTAGTAAAACTTAAAACAGCTCATCTTTTACTCCTATATAACCCATTTCAGACTTTGCTTACTCCCCTCTTTCTCTGTTTAATACACTTTATTTCACCTGTGGACAGACTCCTTCAACAGCATCCACCACTATGATGCAACCATCACAGAGTCGGACAGCAGTAGATACTTCTGAAGAAAAATCCACGTGCCCTGGGGAGTCTATTAAATTAATCAGATACTCCTGATCACCTAGGACCAAACAATAAATCAATATTTCAGAACAGTTTTCAAAAATACTTCCTCCAGCCACCCAGTTACACTGCTTCAGCTATTATTTTTTTCAGGTCCTGACACTAACTGCTAACTACATTATAAAATCCTTTCCAGCACACCATAACAGGCATCTCAACAAAGTAGTAAGATTGTACTAAAACTTGGGGTTTTTTTGAAAGAAGGTCTTGCCTTTAAGTGACATGAATTCAAGACTTAAGATCAAAATACATGTATTTATACCTAAAATAAAAAGATGAGGCAACTACTCTTGTGGCCTCCACTCAGAGATATGATTGAAGATATTTTTCCTGACCCTGAGATGGAACTCAGTTTTCTTGGCTGACTGTTACTCCCCTAAGTCTCTGCAGAATCATGGCCTAACACTGAGAAACACAAAAGTAAAAGCTGCACACAAAGATCACAACAGCAACAACAAAAAGACAGGGAAAATTAACAGAAATATACATTCAAATTGATACAAGCCAGCATCACCAACTTACCTTTCACAAAGTGCAGTGAAATTGCACTAGATTTCATTGTTATTCCTCGGATCTGTTCATCTTCCCTGCTGTCGAGGTATCTCAGCTGAGTGCAGAAACAAAAGACAAAAGTCTGTAGAAACGTCTCCACAATTTACTGATCAGCTGTCAGAGTATGATGGTGAGGAAAAGAGCTTTAGCAAGACCACAGATGGAATTTCCTTAATGGTGAAGAATTTACAATCCCAGCATGTTCACACCAGACAGAATCTGTTACAAGGGACAGAGTAACTCTACCTTTCCTGCCAAGCGGCTGGAGATTATTCCGTTGCTGGATATCAGGCAGTCAGCTAGAGTGGTTTTGCCTGAAAAGAAAAATAATTACTCTGATTACATTAATAGAAACAATGGCAAAAGATGCAACATGTAGTATTCTAAGGTATCAGCATTAATAAAGGCTATAAAACACCATGAAAGTACAAATTAACTTTAAAAAAAACCCAAATCGAAAAATTCAGCTTCACCTGTTAGGTGCACACAAACTTATTTTTGAAGAGTGGATGCAAACTTACCTGGCATGACCAGAAAAGCAGTTGAAATAACAAACAGTACACCAGAATCTCATTATAACATGCAATTAGATAAAATATTTGTGTTCTAAAAAAAGTGCTATTTCCCCCTCCATAACAAACTTGTTCTATTAAGCAAAAACAGAAAGATATCATTCTGCCTTTCAAACATTTATTAAATTCATGCTGACATTCACCAGCATAGAAGTAGAAAACATTCAACTATTTTAAAGTGTTATACTGTGATGCTCTTCTATGTAAAATACAAGCTGCATCAGCCAAGAAAAAGGTGCTTAACACATAATATAACACATAACTCTTCTGAATCAAGTTCAAGACGGTTTAAAGCTAAATCCACAAAAACCTACTAGTTTAGACCAGGGAACGGAGTCCCTCGCGATCATTCAAACACACGGAAGTGTCCTCGGGAGGAGGAGACACGAACGCCTGCCTTACCATGGTCCACGTGCGCCAATATACAGATGTTCCTGACGCCGGACGCCTTCTTCTGCAGGCCAACCATCTTCTCCACGCTTGTGAGCACCATGGCCGGCTAATCCTGCAACGGAGCGCAGCGTTTCACTGAGGACTCACCCGGAGAGAACGCTGCGGTTTCCAATGCCGCCAACTGCGGCGGGAGCTCCTCGGCGACACCTCCCGCGACACGCGGAGCGCCTCACGGCCCCTCGGCCGCAGGGGGACACCGGACCCGCGGGGACAGCAGGACCCACGGGCTGCGTCCGCACCTCGGAACGCCGCTCAGGAGCCCGGCTGGGCGCAGCTCGGGCTGGCAGCGAACACGGAGCGGCACAAACCTCACGGCTCCCCCCCGGCCCCGGTTCGCCTTCCCCTCCTGCCCCTCCGAGCGGGCACGCTCCAGGAGGGGCGCAGCGCTGCTCGCTCGGCCGCGGGGTGCGGGCCGGCCCCGCAGCCCCGGCCAGGCCGCTCCCGGCACGGCGAACA
>VZRX01013910.1:0-10968 GCA_013398075.1 Notiomystis cincta
GTCCGCCCACGCCATGGCCGCCCGTTACCTCCGCGCTGCCCCGGCGCTCAGCCGCCTGCCCCGCTGCCCGCCGCCCGCCGCCGGCGAGCACCAGCGCCGGCACTGTGAGTGCGGGGCCCTGGGGGGATGTGGGGGACACCTCCGTGTCCTCGGGGCTGCGCACGCCGCGAGGGGGGTGTGCTCCAGACCCACGGGGGGGCGGCTCGGATTCTTTTGGGGGGCGGTACCTGAAATTGGATCCGGACTCACGCTTACTGACGGTCTGCGGAGATTTGCGGACCCACGCCGGGTTTTGTAGCTAGGTCTGGTCCTGGGGGGGTTCGGTCCCCGTTCTACGAGGGTTTTTACAGAGGAGTTTTGTCCCAAGGGGGTTGGGTCGCGGTTCCACGTGGCGTTTTGCACTCCAGCTCGTACCTGATCTGAAACTGTGTCTGTGTGTGGGAGGGCTCGATCAAGGTCCCGGACCAACGCGGAGTTTTGCCTCCCAGGAGGGTTCACTCCTGCTCCCGGCGCCACGCAGTCTTCTTGTCTGTCAGCGCTCAGGTCCCACTCGGGGGGGTCACCTCTGCTCTGCGCACTACGTGCGGTTTTACAGCCCCTGACCCACAGACAAGTTTGGCACCCAGAGGGTTTTAGTCCTGGTCCAGGTTTGTGCCTGAGCCTGGCCCCCGGGGACAGCACCTGCTCCTGGTTCTGGTCCCGTTCTTGATCTCACTGAGGCGTTGCAGCGCTTCTGAGAGGGGCGTGTCCCTTCCCCTGCCCCCTCGCCTGGCGAGTTTTGCACTCTGACCCCCTCTCAGTAGTGCTGGCCCCAGAAACTGGTCCAGACCCCAGCAGGGCTCATCCCTGAGCCGTACCTGTCCCTGAGCCAGGGCAGCACCCACGCCTGGCTGGCTGGAGCTGCGTGGCCCCCACAGGATGCCCTGGCACTACACAGGGGTGTGGAGCTGTGGGACCGGGGTGCACCCCTAACAGCCCCCCCCACTGCTCTTCAGATGCCGACAAGCGGATCAAGGTGGCAAACCCAGTGGTGGAGATGGATGGGGATGAGATGACGCGAATCATCTGGGCCTTCATTAAGGAGAAGGTGATGGGGTCCTGCCCCAGGAACGGGCGAGTGTGCCACAAGTAGAACTGGGGGGTTGTACGGGGAGCAGGTGATCCCTGTGCTGCCCTCTGTCTGTCCCTGCCGCCTCTGTCCCTCTGTCTGCAGGAAGCACAACTACCAGAAGGGCCTTCAAGTGAGGTGGTCCCAGGCAGCAGGAGCTGTCTCATGCAGGGAGGCCTATTCAAGGCAGGGGGGGATCATCCTGGCCAGCAGAACCATCTTGGCCGGGGGGACCATCCTGGGCAGGCAGCCAGGCTGGGCTGGGATGTGTGCCAGGGCTGGCCATGCCGTGGTGCTGCTCCCCAGGCACCCCACACTGTCCCCCCACTCTGACACTCTTCTGGCCCCCCAGCTCATCCTGCCCAACGTGGATGTCCAGCTAAAATACTTCGACCTGGGGCTGCCACATCGGGACAAGACGGATGACCAGGTCACCATTGACTCAGCGCTGGCCACCCAGAAGTACAGCGTGGCTGTCAAGTGTGCCACCATCACGCCTGATGAAGCCAGGGTGGAAGGTGGGCAGGGCAAAGGGGCCGAGATCCTGTCGCAGTGGGGGGGATGCTGGCAGCTCCATGGGGTGCTGAGCCTCCTGTCTGTGCCCCTTGGGGTCGGCAGTGCCTTCCCTCTGCCAGCTCAGGTTTCTGGTGGGTTAGAGGCTGCACCATACTCAGTGCTGTGCCCCTCTCCCCACCTTGGGGTGCTCATGGGTGCTGTGGGGACCCCGTGGGCCTGGGACTGGGGACACACTGACCTCTGCCTTGTGCCAGTCATGATCTCATGCTAGCTGTCCTTCCTCTTGGCCAGCCTTGCAGCAGGGTCTGGCAGCAGCCCATAGCACAGTGCAGCTGGGTGCTGGCAGGAGCCATGTGCTCCAGGGGGGCTGGGGGGTCGTTCAGGGGTCCCATCTCTGCATGCCCCGCAGAGTTCAAGCTGAAGAAGATGTGGAAGAGCCCCAACGGCACCATCCGAAACATCCTGGGGGGGACGGTGTTCCGGGAGCCCATCATCTGCAAGAACATCCCTCGTCTGGTTCCCGGCTGGACCAAGCCCATCACCATTGGCCGCCATGCCCACGGTGACCAGGTGAGCCGCGCAGGGGCCGGTAGCGTGCAGCTGGCCAGCAGCTCCCTCAGGGCCTGCCTGATGCTCTGCCTGGCCCCCCACAGTACAAAGCCACCGACTTCGTGGTGAACAAGTCCGGGACATTCAAGATGGTCTTCACGCCGAAGGACGGCAGCGGGTCCAAGGAGTGGGAGGTGTTCAACTTCCCCGGCGGCGGCGTGGGCATGGGCATGTACAACACGGACGAGGTACTGGGGGGGCTCTTCGGGCCCCTGCAGGGCACTGTGCCGGGCTCGGGGACAGGGCCCCACGAGGTCGGGATGCTTCCCTTGCAGTCCATCTCCGGCTTTGCGCACAGCTGCTTCCAGTACGCTATCCAGAAGAAGTGGCCGCTCTACCTGAGCACGAAGAACACCATCCTCAAGGCCTACGACGGGCGCTTCAAGGACATCTTCCAGGAGATCTTCGATAAGTATGGACCTGGGGGGGGCTCTGGGCTGTTGAGGGGCGGTCCTGGGGGCGCTGGCGGCGAGACCCACGTGGGGTGAGCGCGGCTGACCCCCGGCCGGGCTCCCAGGCACTACAAGACGGAGTTTGACAAGCTGAAGATCTGGTACGAGCACCGGCTCATCGACGACATGGTCGCCCAGATGCTGAAATCCTCCGGTGGCTTTGTCTGGGCCTGCAAGAACTACGACGGGGATGTGCAGTCAGACATCCTGGCCCAAGGTGGAGCAGGGTAGGGTGCGGTGGACTCTGCATCATCAGCCCTGGGAGCCGTCCTGACCCCTGTGCCACCGCAGGGTTCGGCTCCCTGGGGTTGATGACCTCTGTCCTGGTGTGTCCGGATGGGAAGACCATCGAGGCTGAGGCCGCCCACGGCACTGTCACCCGGCACTACCGGGAGCACCAGAAGGTGGGCGTGCTGTGCCGGCGTGGGCTGCCCCCCTCACAGCGCCCACATCACACAGCTGACCAGGCTCTTTGTGCAGGGACGACCCACCAGCACCAACCCCATTGCCAGCATCTTCGCCTGGACGCGCGGCCTGGAGCACCGGGGCAAGCTGGACAGTAACCCTGACCTCGTGAGGTGAGCGGGCTGCGGGGGGTCCCCGGGTGAGGGTCCCTGCCAGCAGCTGCCCTGGCCGCAGTCACGGCGGGGCCCGTGGTGCCAGCCGTGCTGGAGCCACCGTGCTGCCGTCCCCAGGTTTGCACAGACTCTGGAGAAGGTTTGTGTGGACACAGTGGAGAGCGGCACGATGACGAAGGACCTTGCTGGCTGCATCCATGGCCTTGCCAAGTACGGGTGGCTCTCAGGGCGGAGCAGGGGGCAGCACCTGCACCAGGGCAGCGTGGCTGCACGGGTGACCACGCGGGTGGAATGACCCTGCGGGGTGGCCACAAGGACAGCACAGTGCCCACAAGGACGGGCTGGCCCTGCAGGCAGCCACAGGGGTGTGAAAGTGGCCAGGAGCTGGCTGTGCACAGTGGCCACAGGCAGCTACTGGCTTCTGGACAGTCCTAGGGACTCGGGGTGGCTATTCACAGCTGACTGGGTTGGGCAGGGGCCACATCCTGGACCCAGGGCTGTGGTTCCTGTGGGAGGAGGCAGGCAGGGACCTCCCACCGATCCCGCCCTGTCTCCCCAGTGTGAAGCTGAACGAGCACTTTGTGAACACCACCGACTTCCTTGATGCCATCAAGAACAACCTGGACAAGGCTCTGGGCAAGAAATAGGGGACAGCCTCCCTGTCTCTGGGATGGATGGGGCTGGGAGGGGCCCAGTGGCTCCCCCAGCTCCCCAGCACAGCTCAGGAACAGTTGAATAATTTTTCTAAAGTTTTCTTAGCAGTGTTTTTAAAGCCTTTGTAGCAGGGTTGTGTAGTGCTGGGGTGGGGGTGTGTCCTGCCCTGACTCATGTACCTCAAAACTGTGTGGTGCCATTAAATATTTCCCCAGCCGTGACACATCACCTGGCACAGCTTTACAGTGTGGGCACGGGGGCAGCCAGACCCCTCAGCTCAGCCTTGCCAGCCTGGGGGGGCCATGCACTCCAGCATTTGGGCATTGGCCTGAGGGTAGCATATGGGGGTCCTGCCATGCTGAGGAGGGGTTGGGGCAGGCCAAGGCTGTGGACATCTCCATCCTGCCCCAAGGCTGGATGACAGTGGGGGGAAAAGGTGGGTGGCAGGGAGAGTAGGCACAGTGCCTTGTGGGGGACTGAGGGGTGCCACAGCCAGAACCCCCCAGGGCTTTTGGGGATGGGGCAGATGGTGCTCAGCCTCAGGGAACACAGCCACTGACAGAAAGCTTAGGGGGTGTGTGGGGTCAGCACAGGTGTCCCAGACCCTGTGCCCTGGCTGGTCCCCAGGTCCTGATGCCTGCCAGGACCCTACCCAGCTCTGGGTACACTTTGGGGGCAATGCTGTGAGTCCTCTGCCCCACAGCAGAGAGTGAAGAGCCCACACAGTGGTCCCAGACCCAGCACTGCCCCAGCTGCTTCCCTGCCACATCCCTGGGCACGGAGGAGGCAAACCTCACCTGCCAGGCTGCCCCAGTGAGAGCTTTTTCCTCGAGCCCCAGAGCAGCTGGGGGGCAAGGAGGGGTGCCAGTTCCTTAGTGGGGTACTCAGCCCTTCACAACCCCCTCTCCCCACACAGACCACACAGCTTACACGGGTTTACAAAGCACATTGGTTGAAGGGAACTAACTCAGTGAAAAGATAAATCCAACCACGCGGCACATCTGAAAAAAATAAATTACTTTCAAAATACCATCATTTGCTGGGGCTGGGCTGGGTTTGCCTCCCCCGGATCCACCACTGGCTGCAGCTCCAGACCCGGAGCAGTGGGTGCTGACTGCACCCTGAGCTTCTATGAAAATACTCTCTTCTGCATCCCAGGGCCTGACACAGGGAGCCCGGGGTGAGTGGGAAATGCAAACCCACCTCCTCAGGTGGGCAGGGGCTTCTGCCCGTCAGGGGGAACCCCTGTGCAGCCGAGGGGGGGACCCAGGAGGTAGAAGAATTAGTGATGCTCATCATCTCGCTCCACGGCAGCCCCTGCCATCCTTACTCATTCAGTGATCTGCTGGGTCACGCCTCCCCTGCCTGCAGCTTGAAGTCACCAGGGGCAGGGGGGCAGCAACAGAGCCAAGGCAGGTCCAGCAAAGGCTTCTGGACATCCCTGTGTCCCCCACACCCAGTAGATGCCATCTCTCCAGCTCTGGGGGGCCCGGCTGGGTGCTGTAGCCCCTGTTAACCCCACCGAGCCCCCACAGCCCCACCAGCCTTGGCTACAACATGTTGTAGTAGGCCATCTCCTTCATGGCCTGCTCGGCCAGCGTGTGCTCGTCTGGGGGGTTGCCCACAGCCCCGTAGCCGTAAGAGTTCTCCTCCTCGAAGTCATCCATCTCCTGCTGGCCGTCCAGCTCGGCGTGGTCAGCCCCAGCCAGCTCCATCATGGCATCTAGGAGTCAGCACAGGGACACGTGGTGATGGACGTGTGGGGAGGGCTGGGGCCAGCAGCTCCCCCCTCCCTGGCTTTGGAGCCCAAAACTCCCCGGGAGCCACAGCCCTGCTCGATCTGGGCCGCTTGTGGGGACAGCCCTTGGGTGAGAAGACGGAGCCTGCGGCAGCCACCACGGCACAGCCCAGCTCCCGGTGCTACGGGCACTGCCGGGGAGTCACCGTGCCCAGCCCGCGCCGGGGACCCACCTTGGCTGTCCAGGCTGATGTCCATCACCCCGTGCTTGACCTTCATGTGCCGGCTGAGGTTGCCCTTGAGGTTGAACTTGCTGGAGCAGTAGGGACACTTGAAGGGCTTGCTGCCGGCGTGCAGGTGCATGTGGCCCAGCAGGTTGTACATGCGGTTGAAGGACTTCCCGCAGACCTGCCAGCAGTGTGCCCACGGTCAGCCCCCGCAGCAGCCGAGGGCTCTGCAGCTCACAGCTGGCCCCCAGGGTCCCCTGTGGCTCCCACCAAGGGTCACGGGGTTGCTGCCCTACTGGAGTCCCTCGTGGCTCCTGCCAAGAATAATGGGGCTCCCTCCCTCCCTCCTCCCGCTCTGTGTGGGGGCTTGGGGATGCAGTGTTGATGCTGCTGGAGTCTCCAGAGCATCCAGCACTGCTCAGAGAGAGGCACTGGTTGTCATTTCAGCACCAACAGTGCTCCCATCACAGCTTGGAGCAGGTATTCCATGCCTAAGCAAGCAGGGGAGGCATCACAAAGCTGCTTCCATGCCCAAGGCCTCAGCCTGGCCAGATTCCTGGGGGCAGAGCAGAGCGGGACCTGTGCTCCCACACCCCCAGTTCCATCAGCCCCCCAGTCCCGCGGGTACCTTGCACTTGAACGGCTTCACTGGTGAGTGCACGATCATGTGGGTCTTGAGGGTCTGCTTCTGCACGAAGGTCTTGAAGCAAATGTGGCACTGGTAGGGCCGGACACTGGTGTGGATCAGCATGTGCCGCTTCATGTTGGCCTGGAGAGTGAACTCCCGCCCGCACACCTCGCACTTGAACTCCTTCACGCCCTGCCAGGGGTGGGAGAGCTGTGGGCCGGGGGGGAGCTTGGGCAGACCCCCGGGCTCTGGGACACACGAGTGGTGACAAGAATGGAGAAGGGACCCCATGGGCAGGGGATGGGTTCCTTGTGCTGAGCACAGCACGGGGTATATCTGAGAGCCCAGCCTGGCCTGAGCCCACAAACATGCAGGGGCTGTGGGTGGGGCTGGACAGGCTCTGTAAGTGCAGCTGAGTGCCAGCTCTGCTCTGGGGCTCAGCCCAATTGCTCTCCACTAAAGAGCCCAAGGAAAAGGGCAAACACCCACGTACAGCCTGCCCAGAGGGGCTGTGACAGCTCCTGCACAGGACCCCCCAGGCTACCCTGCAGCAGGTCTAAAACTCCCTCCCCGAGGAAGGGAACCTCCAGAAGGGCAGGGGCTGGGTCCCAGGGAGCCCCTCACTGCGTGTCAGCGACCTCAGCTAATGCCAGCCACAGGTGCTACTCCCCACCTGCACCATCCACCTCCTCCCAAGACTGGGGGCACTGGGACACTCCTCTCTGCCAGCACCCACAGCCAGAGCTGGCACATCTCCTCCGGGCACGATGAGGGCAGCACCCCGGAGGACCCTTAGCCCCTACCTTGTGCGTGAGCGAGTGCTGCTTGAGGTGGTGGATCTGGCTGAACTCCATCCCGCACTCGGTGCAGACAAAGGGCCGGACGTTCTGGTGCTTCAGCATGTGGTTCTGCAGCTGGCTGCGGTAGTGGAAGGACTTGCTGCACTCCAGGCACTGGTAGAGCGTGGGGCCCTGGTGCGTGGCCAGGTGCCGCTTCAGCTGGGTGAGCGTGGAGAAGTCCAGCCCGCACTCCACGCACACGTGGCAGCGCCCGCTCTCGTGCTTCACCTCGTGCGCCTTCAGCTCGCTGGGGTAGGCGAAGCCGCGGCCGCAGAAGCGGCAGCTGTAGGGCTTGATGTCGGTGTGCAGCAGCATGTGCCGCTTCAGGTGGCTGGTCTGCGTGAAGGCTTTGCTGCACACCCCGCACTTGTGGGGCCGTGTGCCCTGGTGGGTCAGCAGGTGGGTCTGCAGGTGGCTGGGCTGCTTGAACAGCTTGTTGCAGTGCGGGCAGGAGTGGGGCTTGATGCCGTTGTGGCCCAGGATGTGGGTCACCAGGTTGTACTTGGAGGTGTAGGACTTCTCGCACATGCGGCACTGCCAGCGCTTCTGGCGGTCCCCGGCCTCCACCAGGTAGGAGTCGTCGATCTGCACGTTGATGTCCAGCCGGTCCAGNATCTTCACGGCACCGCTCTGCACCGCCGGCTCCTGGCCCGGCTCTGGGGGCTGCGGTGGCTGGCTGTGCTGCCCCTCGCCCTCCTCCTCCCCCGGGAGGGACGCGCTGTATGGTGCCTCAGCCTCCACCTCTGCCTTCTCACTCTTCACCTTCGGCATCAGCCTCACAGGTGGCCTCTTCCTCCTCCGGGCATGCTTCTCCAGGGAGGACTCTGCCTCCAGGGCGTCCTCATCCTGCCCATCCCCAGGTGCCTGCTCCTCACCCTCAGGCTCCCCGGGCTCCGTGGTGGCATTGTCCAGCTGCTCCCCGGCCAGCCCTGGGAAGAAGCCGGCAGGGGTGACGGTGGCCCCGAGCAGCTCATTATCGGACACCAGGCCCAGGACCGCAGCCTGTGCCAGGGACAGCACCACCACCGCGTCCGTCTGCGTCCCGCACTCGCTGAACCGATTCATCTCTCGCCGCCGGCCTACGCTGTCATGGCTGAGGAGGGAGAGACACGCCCTGAGCCCCGGCAGCACCGACACTGTGCCACAGGGGCTCATTCCAGCCTCACTTCTTTCCTTACTGAGCCCCAGACTGACAGGGGTGATGGTGGCGTGGGTCCCCAGCGCCCACACCTCAGGATGCAGGGACAGAGTGGCCCCAGGGGGTTCCACTGCAGAGAGGAGCAGGGAAACTTGATCTGTGCCCACTGTCAGCCTCTCTGGATGGGCCATTAGCTCCTTGGGGGTTTGGCTGCTTGCATGCCCTGAGGCTCCTAGGAGTGACTGCAGGGAACAAAAGCCCACACAGTTTGGGAACTGGTCAAAGCTGAGTGTGGCTCTGAGCTCTGGCAGGAGCAGCAACAGCACAGAGAGCATTAGGGACAGGGCCCAGACCCACCAGGACCATGGGGACACAGCCTGCCCAGCAGTGAGCCCAGGCACAGGCAGAGGCTGTGCTCAGCACTGGCAGCTGGGGGCCAGTCCCAGCACCCTGGGGGTCCCAGCACCACCACAGCATCCTCCCCCCAGCAGACAGGCAGGGATGTGCCTGGAGAGCTGCCGCTTCCTCCCGCTGAAGGAGTGTTCTCCTAAATGCAATTATTCCTGCAGCTACAACAAAGAAATCCTGCGGGGGAGGTAAAACAGGGATAAATTCTGAGCCAGATCCTGTCACAATCCCAGGAGAACCTGCCCAGCCTGAGGAGATCGTGGGATGAACCTCCACATCGGAGCAGGGAAAGCCCACAGTGCCTGGGCACCATCCTTGCAGCCAGGTGGGCTACAGGGACACGGAGCAGGGCCGGGGACATTGGCCCCTCTGTGCTGCTGCTCCTGCCTGCTCCTGCCGGCCCCAGGTGTCCCTGAGGCCAGGGCTGCGTGCACCGAACAGCAGCCACAGCACACGGCACGGGATGGGGAAGAGGATGGGATCCGGGCAAGGTCAAGGACCAGTGTGAGAGAAGACACAGAAGGGGAGCAACACCAACCACAGGGGCTTGGCTGCCCGCAGGCATCTGGGGTCCAGAGTCCCTCCTCAGCTCCCTCCACGGGGCTGGCACCGGCCACAGCACTGGTGACTTGGCCAGGGTCAGACACAGCCGGTGAGGGGACCCTGGCCGGGCCTGAGCTGCCAGGGGGATGCTCTGTGGGCAGGAGGAGGAGGAGGAAAGTGTCAGCCAAGCACCCCCGTCTGCCTGGGCACCCCTTCCCCTGCCCGAGCACGCCGGGATCGGGCAGGAGGGACAGGAATGGAGGGGAGGGGCGTCTTCAGGCTGCAGGGAGGAGATGGAGAGGAAGAGGATGGGGGTGGGAGAAGGAGGAGAAGGAAGGGGATGAGGGGAGGACTGGTGCGGAGGCAGCGAAACAAAGCAAGGAGTGGGGGAGGGCGGTGGCGGGAAGAGGAGGAGGGTTGGGAGGAAGAAGAGGGATCAGTCAGGGAGGCGGCTGCTGGCGTGCACTGAACAGCCCGGGGCCGGACCCCGCCAGCTGGGACCCCTTTCCCGGGGCTCCATCGGGCCCCTGGGCTGCCCCTTGCAGGCAGAGAAGGGACATGGGAGAGGGGACCCAGCTGCTCTCCGCACGGCCCCAGCATGGCAGAGGGGTCCGTGGCCCCCAGCACGGTGCTGGGTCTCTGCCCCCCAAACGAGCACCACGAGACGAGGCGGCTGCGACGGCAACGCTCTCGCGTGTTCCCCAGACCGGTACCAGGGAGCCTCATAACCACCCCAAACCAGAGGCTTTTAGGGGAAAGCAAAGGTGGATTCCTCCTCTGAGCACTGGGAAAGGGGATGATGAGCTCCCCTCCTCAGCGGAAATCCCCAGCCTTGTGCCGCACAAACCTCTCCTCTCAGCACTTGTCTCCAGCGAGCCCCGGGCGCGGTACGGAGGATCTGCCGCTCCCGAGCTGCAGCTGCACAAACACCACGCAGGGAAGCAGGAACAGGGCAGAGGCAGCTGTTTCACTTCCCGCTCTCACTTCCCTGTTCACGCCTCGGGACTTGCCAAGGCAGCTGGAAACGCCGTTTCCCAACACACTGGCAAGTGAGGGGGTCATGTATTTCAGCCCCCCCCGGAAAGTCCCAACTCCCCGGAGCGCAGAGCACTGCCAGCACCTCTGTGCTCCAAGGGAGCTGCTTCGGGCTCGCTCGAGCGGCCAAAGCAGAGCTCCCACTGCCCTGCCCTGCCCTGCCCTGCCCTGCCCTGCCATGCCCTGCCCTGCCCGGGTGCTCCAGCGCAGGACGATGCCCGGGGCTGGAGCATGCAGAGCTCCCGAACCCGAGCACGGACTCCTGTCCCAGCGCTGATCTCAGCAGTGACACGAGCACCTCCTCCAACTCTTCCTCCTCCCCCGCCCGGACCTCCTGCACCCGCAGGCTTTCACCCACCGCGCTCAAGGTCCCTCTCCAGTGCTGCTGCTGAGAACCAACCCCCCCCTCCAGGCCTTAATTAACTTCTAGTTTTGCAGTCCAGCCCTTTGGGCCAGGCTCGGGTCCCTCCAGCTCATTTCCCGACGCAGACCCTC
>VZRX01013910.1:11009-23965 GCA_013398075.1 Notiomystis cincta
GGGCCCCGGCCAGCCGCAGCCCTGCTCGCTCTTCACCTGCTCGGGGGATGCCGGTGCGGGGGCCTCTGCCTCCCCGGGGGACGGGGCGCCCGCCTCGAGGGTGCCCGCGGTTTGTGGGGCCCCCACGGCGCCGCCGGCCGGGTCACCGNTGCTCCAGCGCAGGACGATGCCCGGGGCTGGAGCATGCAGAGCTCCCGAACCCGAGCACGGACTCCTGTCCCAGCGCTGATCTCAGCAGTGACACGAGCACCTCCTCCAACTCTTCCTCCTCCCCCGCCCGGACCTCCTGCACCCGCAGGCTTTCACCCACCGCGCTCAAGGTCCCTCTCCAGTGCTGCTGCTGAGAACCAACCCCCCCCTCCAGGCCTTAATTAACTTCTAGTTTTGCAGTCCAGCCCTTTGGGCCAGGCTCGGGTCCCTCCAGCTCATTTCCCGACGCAGACCCTCACCTGCCCATCCTTTTCCCACGCTGGGGGGTCACACGGACACACCTGCCGGTGTCCCCTCTGCCAGGGGCTTGTGCCGAGCTCCCAGTCCACTCATCCATCTCTCCCCTCTCCAGCGCTGCAGGATGGATGCACCTGGGGCCAGCACTGGTGGCTGCTGTCCCTGATCCTTTGGGGTTGTGAAATTTGGGGTTCTTTCATCATTTCTCCTCCCACTCCAAGGTTTAGTTTTTGGTGCAATCTCTCCTCCCATCTTTCCCAACACATCTGGGAAGACCCAGGCTCTGCCCTGGCACATCCTGCAGGCCCTACCCTCCCTTGCCCTGGCTGCCCCTTCAGAGCCTCCACCAGCTCCTCACTCACCACCTGGTCACTTAGAGTAGGGTTTTTTCACGGCTTTCACTTCTTTGTGCCATCTTACTTCTCTGTTCCTCTCTTGCTCCATGATTAGCCCCCCACATACTCACTTCTCACGGGTCCCTCTGGCAGCAGCATCTGCACAACACGCTCTCCTTGCTGGATTCCAGATTTTCCAGCTGCCAGGCTAAGCGCTGTGTCTGTGCACGTTTCCCTTCCCTCTGCTGGTTTTTACCTCCCTCGCTTTCACCCACCTGCCCAATCCTTGTGCCACCACCCCAGCTGGCCCCTCAGCCAGTGCCACCACTGTAGAGATAAGAACCTGGCAAATCCTCAACTGAGCAGCCTGAAAACATTACATGTGGTGCACAGCAGCCTTACCTTTGCACCCACAAGTTTGTCTGTAACACCTGAGACCCAAAAGGGTCCGAGCTAAGGGAGCACCCACGCCCTCAGAACCACCCACGCCACAGCCCCACAGGAGCAACTCTGGGAGGGCCCACGGCCCCAGCTGCCCTGGCAGCCTCCAGTGTGGCCTTAGTGACCAGTGGCCCTTGTTCTGCACCTGCCTCCTTTCCTGGCTCCCCTCACCAGCCCACAGGTGAGGCAGCAGCGTTCACCAACTCTCAGCTGACCATTCCTGCAGGGAAGGGAGACCCAGGTACCCCAAACCCGAAGTGTCTGGGGGACTGATTTACTTCTCAGCTCTCCCAAGGAGCAGGAGCCCACCCTGTTGCCAGTGCTCCACCGTCCAGGGGGGTGCAGCCACCTGAACAGCCCAGCTGGCACCAGCAGCACTTGAAGTCACCTGACCCCCTGCATTGGCTCCCAGGCTGCAGGACAAGCCTGGTGCCTTGGGGAAGAGGACATTTAGGACCTGCTCCAGGCTATCTCCTTTGCAGGACCCACACTGTGCGACAGCTAGTGCAGGACCCAGCCTCCATCTCTCTTCTCCTCCTCCATCCCTCACCTCTCTATCCCTCTGTTACTCTGTTGCTCTGTCCTTTGAAGGACCCCTATTGCAGGAACCTTTGTGGGACCCCATTGCTGGACCCTCATTACAGGGCTCTCTGAGAGCCTTCTGCAGACCCTCTGCTGCCAGTGCCTGGGGGGTCCTGGGAGGTCTCCTGGGGACAGATGTGGTGGTGCAGACCCTGGGGGAAGAGCTCCCAAGGCACAGGATCGAGCCCCAGGACAAAGTGAGACCCTGGGCATGGGGGGGTCTCACTGGAGAAGGAGGCAGTAAAACTGTTCAGGACTTTTTACCAGAAAATGGCTGATAATGGATCTGATATTTGTGAGAAAATCTTTGATTTTATTTTCCTTTCTTTCTCAAAAGCAGCCTTCATTTAAATTTAATAAAGGGGAAAACAGGCTTTCATCTTGCCTGCAGATTTCACGTAAGGCTGCTCAACCCCCCACAATTCCAAACAGAAAAATGTTGTTTTCCTGAAGATCACTACTAAAATTATTCCTAAACCTGACCCAGCATGTCTGTCCTGCACCAGCCCAAGGATTTGGGGGTCACCTCAGCTTCACTGGTGCATGCCAGGGTCTGACCCACAGAGTGGCTCCAGACACCGTGGCATAACCAAAACTGGCACTTCTTGCCCCAGGACTGACCCTGATACAGAGGAACTGCTGCAAAAAGGAGCCACAGGGACCAGGTGCTGCTGCCACAGAAAACAAATACCTGTTTAAATTCAGTCGGTGTCTCCACACTAGATACTGTCAAATTACACTTTTAAAGGAGAAGGGGTTTTTTTAAGCAAAACTTCTGCAGAAAAAAGAAGCCTCCAATGTCGGTGGGTCAGGGAGCAGCCACTCCCTGCAATCTCCAAGCGGTGACAGAGGTGACACCACGTGTGTCACTCAAGTGCTTCTGGGTGGAGGAAGAGAAGTTTTGGGGGCTTTGGCTTCACAAAACACAGGACACAACCTGGGATTTGCAGAGGGATGTTTTTAGTAAGAGCAGGGGGAAAAGCAAGTTGGGGAAAGTGAGGCCCTGGAGGGCTCATGGAGGAGTGGGTGTTTTCAGAGCACATCAAGCCCTCCCCAGCCTCTTCACAGGTACTCCCTCTGAAAATATTCCATGGAACTGGGATATTCTCACTCTGACCACTGTGTCCATCGAGCAGAGGTAAAAATTTGCCCCTTTGAAGATGTATGGTTATTGGCACACTCTGACTGGGAGGGAAAGGGGAATGGCTTTCAAATAAGCAGAGGTTACAGTGCTGCAGAACAAAAGTGTGTGGAGCACAGAGCTGCCTGGTTCCTCCATTATCTGCCAGGGATATGGGATCCACCAGTGGGAGCTCAGGTGAGAGGGTCAGGCTGAGGACAGCAGCAGGTGCTGTGGCCACTCACTGCAGAGGGGCAGAGCTGCCCTCCCAAATGCTCTTCCCAGCACACCTGTGCTGAGCTGGGACCTCCCACTCCTGCTTCCTGTTCTGCTGCTAACCCCCTTTTTCCTCCTTCTGATACTGAGGCTCTGTCCCTCTGCTTCTCCATCCCTCCAGCCTCCATCTCTCTTCTCCTCCATCCCTCGCTCCATCCCTCACTTCTCTATCCCTGTTACTCCACTGCTCTGCTCCTCCATCCCTCACTTCTCTGTCCCTGTTACTCCACTGCTCTGCTCCTCCATCCCTCACTTCTCTATCCCTGTTACTCCACTGCTCTGCTCCTCCATCCCTCACTTCTCTGTCCCTGTTACTCCACTGCTCTGCTCCTCCATCCCTCACTTATCTGTCCCTGTTACTCCACTGCTCTGCTCCTCCACCACTCTGCTCCTCTGCCCCTCTATCCTGCCAGCCTTCATCCCTCTGTTCCTCCATCCCTCGCTCCCCACCCCCAGTATCCTCTGCTCCTCCATCCCTCCAGTTGCTCCCTCATTCTTCCCGTTTCCCTGGCAACGCCCATCTCGCGCCGAGATCTGTCCCCTCTCTCCCTCTTATCTTTCTCCTCTCTCTTTCATCTCTCTCCTAATCTCCCTCTCCATTCTGAACCTCTGTCCTTTGCTTCCTTTCTCTCTCTCTTCCTTTTCATCTCCCCCAATGCCTTCTCTATCTCAGGGTTACAATTATTTGAATCTCACTTTAAAGAAATGATCGGTTTAATTAACACTGGGCCCTGGCCCCGCTCCCGCCCTCCTGCAGCCCACACGGGACCCCTGCCCACACCCCAAAGTGTCTCTTGGCTGAGGACAACGGGGTCACAATGCCCTGCCACCCCTTCTCCAGCACCTGACAGCCCTGGCCTCCAGCCCCCTCTTGTCCAGTCTGGACTCTTCCCCAAAACGATTGGACCAGGTGATCCCTGAGGTCCCCCAAATCTGGGATTCCATCACTCCATGATCCTAACACAGCCAGCATAGAAGCCAGCAGCTCCTGTGCCACAGATCACCCTCAACTTCTATGTTACATCAAAACAAGGGGAGACTAAAATTCATGCAGGAAAGGTGTCTCCTGGAAATCAGAATCGTGATTGCATCATTTGGCCATGGGGGTAATGAAAGACGGGAGGAGGACAGGCTGCTGCGGGCTCTGGGGCCAGGGGCAGGAGCAGGGAGCTGGCTCTGACCCGGGCTCCCTTCCATGGCACTCCTGTGTTGTGGCACAGCCAGGAGCCCAACGGAGCAGCCCCGTGGCCACCAGTGCTGGCCCTGCTCTGGGGAGGTCTCTCGAGGGAACTCTCCACACGCTGAGCCAGAGCAAATGCTGGGGCTGGCATTCTGCTCTAGCCAGGAGGGGGAAACCTGTGCTCTGTGAGCAGCCAGAGGTGCACCAAAACTGCACCAAAACCTCACCAAAGTTGCATGAAAACCACACCAAAGTCCCGCTGAAGCTGCACCAAAGCCACCAATGGTTCATGCCCAGAGTGGTGCCCGGGCAGGGAAGATTTTGGGAAGGGGATTCTTCTTGGCTCCACCTGCCTTCCCAAGGAGCTCCTGCTGCTGTGCCACAGAGCACATCCTCTCCTCCCTGGCAGGTGCCCAGCCCTGCTCTCCCAGCCCTGCTGCCCTCAGAGCCCTTCCCGAGCTGGGCACCAGGGCACCAGGGCAGTGGAGACAGCGAGCTGAGCTCTGGTGGCCCCTGGAGCAGTGATGTGGGCCCAGCCCCACGTGCTGAGCGAGGGGCTCCCTAGAGCCGTGGCCCTGGGGATGTGTAGGAGACCCCTCCTGTCATTCCTCTGCAGCAGGGACTGAACCCTGGCACTTGTGTCCCCAGACCCGAGGGCAGGGACTGAGTGACCCATGCACGCCCTGCTCACCAGCCCCTGACTCTGCTCTGTGCCAGCACCCCCCACGTGTCCTCAGGGCTCCCCCGCCCCCCTTGCAGCAAACACGGCCCCTCCATGCCCACCCAGGTGCAGGTGTGTGGTGTGGAGCACTGAGGTCCAGGATCTGCCTTTAGAGCTCATGGCCACATCATCCCCAAAGTGCTGCTGCTCCTGAGCCCCAGAGGCAGGAAGAGCCTTTAAGCCCAGTAACTGGTGCGGGGGGATGTGAGGGAGAGGGGCTGCTGCTGCCTGGACCCTGTGGCAGCACAGAGCCCCGGTGCTCCAGGGCTGGGCAGGGCTGGGCACGGTGGCACTGCTGGAGCAGGGAGGGCCCCAGCCCTGCTGCTGTCCCAGCCCGGCTTCAAAGGCTCCACACAGAACTCTCGCTCTGCCTTGGAAAACAATTTTTGCTTTTAAATGAAATAAACAGGGAAAGAAAAGACTTTCAAGTTCCTCCTCGCTGTAACGGCTTCTCCCCGGCACAGTCCCTTTCCTCCCCGAAAATAGCCGAGCTATTCAAAAGAGATGCGAGAAGAAAAAAAGGAACTGAATAGAGGAAAAGGGAAAGAAAAAAATGGAGCCCCAAGGGGGTGGAGAAAAACAGAATGAAAAGACAGCAAAAGTAAAGAAAAGGGATGAAAAATAAAGGAGGGGGAAGAGAGAGACAGACAGAGGAGCTTTGAAAAGAAAGAATGCTGCCAGCCTGAATACAGGGAGCAGGAAAAAAGGGCCCTGAAAAGAAAGAGCCGGCTGGAATGACCTCTCATTCAGGGCTGTGCCAATCACCGCCGTGATGGAAATCCTTTCTTCTTCCCTGCATTCTCTCTCTTTCCAGCGGGGGCAGAGGGAAGAGGAAGAAAGGGGAGCTAATTCTCAGCATAGCAGAAAATAAATCTGCTCTTTGCGAAGACCCTGAAAGGCGCCGAGGCGCTGACAAACCCGTTCCCAGCACTCACACACGCAGATGGGCACAGAAAGGAAACGGCACCGAGCAGGGCTGGGCTGGACCACCTTCAGCACCTCGCTGTTCCTCTGCAGAATGAGGGAGCAGACACCCCAGGCAAACAGATCTGCAGTGTGAGTTCAGGTCAAGCCCCAAAGCTTGCAGGGAAAGAGGAGGGATGGCTGTGGCAGAGGCAAACCCAGGGGCCTGATGCTGGGCTGGGTCCTGCAGGGAGCAGCAGGCAGAGGGTGGGTGCAGCCCTTTTTGCCCTGCAAGCCCCAAACCCCCCAGCACCCACCCTTGCCCAGAAAGACCCAACAGGGCTTTTACCCCGGTCTGTGAGTCCCAGCACTGCCCAGTTCATTTGACATCTCCAGCAGAGGTGGGGGTTAACAGACCCTTGTGTGTGGGGATGGACCAAAGAGCCCAAACAGCCCCAAATCAACCAAAGTGCAGGGGTAGAGCAGTGCTGGGATGTGGGACAAAGGGAGGTGAATCCCAGGGGGAAGGGGAAGAAAACCCTGGAGATGGAGCCCACCAGGACAGCAGGTCCTCTCGGACAGAGGCAACGGGCACCCTGGTGTCCTGTAGAGACCCAGGTGCGATGCCAACTGACCCCACAGCAGCCTGGGGCTGAGGGTGAGAGGAATGAGCCCATGTGGCATCACTCCTGCTTGACACAGCTCCTGCTTAGCATCCCCAGGTCTGAGGTTAATCATAAACTGCTGGGACTTCAGGGCAGAGCCATAAATGTGGCCAGAGGTCCAAGGAAACCACACACAGGCAGGAGGAGTTCAGGAACCCCGGTGTGTGTGACCCAGCTGGCTGCAGAAGGGGAAAACCAGCGCAGAATGGTACAAATGGGAGATGTGTGTCACCCCCAGGGGAACAGGCTGCAGGCTGGGATGGAAACAGCTGCTCAGGCGCAAGGGAAGATCCCCACGGTGGGAAGGGTCTCACTTCAGGGTGTTACTTTCGAGGGCACTGCTGCCCTTATCTTCGGGAACAATTCTAGTCCAGTTCTGATACTCCTGTGCGTGGAGCCCGTCCCCTCTGCAGGACGGTGGCTCCTGGGCCCGGCTGTCCCCGTCTGCCTGTCCTGTGCTGGACTGCGAGGACGGAGAAATGGACACACGGGGCCAGCCCAGATCCACTCCTGGCACCAGCAGTGTCCGAGCAGAGCTAAAGGCAGTGAGGAAGGTGAACACCCCAGACCACCCGTGACAGGTTCAGCCTTCCCGGGGAAGCGGCCCCTGAGCCCCCACACCGTGACCACCAGCCCCGAGGCAAACAGGGACCCTCAGCAGAGCCCAGCCCAGCACACAGAGCCCCCACTGCTCTCCCAGCCCTCTCCAGGCGGGAGGCAGGGGGTGCCAGGGCCCTGCAGGGCCGGGGGTGCCGCTCCCCACCGGAGCATCGCTGAGCTCTGCCAGGGCCCCCTCCTCTGCTGGCCCCGCTGCAGGGCTGGGTAACAACTTAATCACGGCTGAGGGGCTCCAATTTGAGCGTGATAATTAACACTGCACCGCGTAATCTCCCACGTGTGTGTCTGCCGGTCCTGCAGCCGCTCCCAGCCCGGGGCTGGGGAGGGCTGTGCTGGGGGTAGCCGAGGGCTGCAGGGCAGGGGGACCCTTCATGCTGTGTCTGCTCTGTCAGCTCCAGATGCTGAGGCTGTTCTGCCTCGGAGAAACTGCCCCTGTGTGCCACAGCCCCGGGGCACCCCTGAGCACAGCTCCAGCTGCGGTTTGCCTCAGCGATGGGGAAGCTGAACCAGCATGGGGGACACTGACCTCCAGCTCTGTGGCTCAGGAGTCACCTCTGGCACGGGAACTCAGCCCACAGAGCCCAGGCACATTTCCCACAGACCCGAGGTGAAGGGAGGGGAGAGAATTGCAGCTTTCCACCAGGGGCAGAAGAGGTATGGGCAGGAACTGGGGGGCACTGAGCCCCCTTACAGCCACCCTGGCACTGGCCCAGGCCACCTGGCAATGTCCCACTCCCAATTTTCCCATAACAAGGCTCTTTGACGTGTCACACCACTACAGGAACAAACCCAGCTGCACAGCTGCCACGACCACTTCTACTTTCAGATCCCCAAGGTGGAAAACGTCTCGGAAACTTTTCTGCTCAGCTGAGCAGGTCAGGGACCAGTGTTTGGGAGACTGGGTTGGGCAAATGCAGCAGGAGACACTGGACAAAGGTCCCTGCTGGTGGCAGTTCATGGATTCCCAGCTCGGGGCTGAGCCAAGGCAGGTGTGGAAGACATGGGGCCTGTCTGTATGGCCAAGGTCCCTGAGAGCCACAGCAGCAGAGGGCTCTGCCCTGGGAGGGAGGCAGAGGTGTCTGGTCTGGGGATGCTGTGATGGCTGCACACTGCTGCCAGGTCACAGGGCCAGGGTAAAACACAATTCCTGCTTATTGCACGTGAGCTTTTGTGTGTCATCGTGCTGTGAAAGCTCCTGCAGCGCTCCTGACTCTGGGCAGAGGCCAGGATTTTATACAAAAATACACATATTTCTCTTTTGAAAAGGAGTTGAAAAGCAGGCTCTGGCAGTGCTGTCCAGTGTCAGTGGCTGGACAGTGACATGGACACAACCTGGTACACTGGGAGCTCACTGGGAGCAATGCCCAGGGCCCCACAGCTCGTGGCTGTCCCACTCCAGAAAACTGAGTCAGTGCCACGTGAACCTGGCCTGGGAGCTGCCCTGGGCACTGGGGAATGGGTCACCTGCCTGGCATAAAGTGCTTGGATAGGGCTTGTTGGGTGCTACAGGGAGATGAGGTGGGCAAATCCCGCTGGTGGGGATATTTGCACCATTTACTCATCCTAATACCTCCCCAGGTCTCAGTGAGCCTGGGCTGTCTCTGCCTTGGTTCTGGCAGCCCTGGCTCACCCTGGGTCTGCACCACTTGCCTTCCCCCGTTCTCATCCCAGTCTACACAACCCCTGTACTTTATGCCCTTCCTTCTCACAGCCAGAAAGTCCCATAAACACAAACAATACTCAGCTGTTGAAACAATTTCCTCCTGTGTGTCCCTTGTTGATAATCACAGAGCCAAACCCAACCACTGGAGCCCCCCTGAGCCAGGGCTGGCAGACCCTGGGGATGGATGGAAGGGATTCAGCAGAGACTCAGCGCCCTGAGGGAGGAGGCTCATCCAGCTCTGCCCATGGTTCTGCCTCTGAGAAAGCATTTTTTGTCCAGAGGGCACTCCTGGCCCCAGGACAGAGCTCCTCTGAGGGGTGTGAGCTCCCAGTGAGCCCCCTCAGCCATGGGGATGTGAGCCAGGGCTGGAATCGTGGAATCTCTAAGGCTGAAAAGCCCCCTGAGATCACAGAGTTCAGCTGTTCCCCAGCACTGCCAAGGCCACCACTGAACCATGTCCCCAAGAGCCACGTCCACACAGCACTTGAACACTTCTGTGACTTTGTGCACAGCAAGCACAGAATGGCCACGGCAAGGACAGACTGGTGGCTCTGGAGCCAAGGGCAGAGCCAGGAGGGCAGGTCAGGCTGTGCCTGGGAAGGGCGAATCTCAGCCAGCTCAATAAACCAACAGAGAACTGGCTGGCATGGAGCAGGGAAGTGTTTGAGTTGGGAGTTTAAGAGGCCTACATTTTGGATGGCAGAGGGGTCAGGACTCTGAGTAGAAAGTCCTTTGTGGGGAAGGAGAGCCTCACACTGTGGATTGACTGGGAAGGGAAGCAGCTCCTTGGAACACCCATCCTAACCACAAAAACAGTTCTTCCCAACAGCAGCCACCAACCAGGCTGGTCCTGGGCATCCCTGATCCACCCAGCCAGTACTGGATGTCCCTGATCCTCCTGGCAGTCCAGGATGGCCCTGATCTGCCTGGTCATGTGCAGCATCTCTCGGGGAGTTTGGGATGAGCTGCCAGGCTGCCCTGAGGCTTCTGTGATCTCAAAGGTCCTTTCAACCCAAAAGATTCCATGGTTCCAAGGAGAAGTTCTCCCTTGAGAGCAGCCCATCATGGCTCCTCAAAGGAAACCTCCCACCCTTGTTCTCCAGCTTGCTCATGGATTCCCAGTCCTGAGCCCAGGGGAGTTGGCAATCACCCAGCCCCCAGTTTAACCTCCAAGCCAGGGGCTGGTGCTGCAGGAGATGGGGAGGGCCCTGGGATGGTGGGTGTGGGAACAGATCAGAGGTGAGAGAAGGAAAAGCTGCCAGGGAGCACACCAGGATTAAAACTTGAAAGGAAAAGAAGGGGAGAGACAGAGCTGGTTAAACCGGGATAACGTGGTGAGGGACAGGGTGCCAGGAGAGAGGAGAGAGGGCACAATGGCCTGACACCACAGAGAAGGGGCATGAGACAATGCTGCTGCTGCTGCTGAGAAACAGGAAAGATAAATTTAGAGGCAGTGGTGAGCGCTCTTCCTCGGGAAGCTCTGTCCTTCCTCCCCTCTTCTCCTTCGCCAGGTCACCCCAGCACGGGCAGGGCACGGGCTCCAGCCTGGAGTGGCTCTGAGGGCTGGGGGCAGTCCCAGCTGTGCCCAGCTGACCCCAGCCCTGCCATGGGGCCGACTGGACAGCCAAGGCTCCCTGCAGAGCACGAGCAGCCCCTCGCCGCCCCAGCCCCCGGGAATTCCTGCCCCCAGGGGAATTCCTGTGAGCCGTGGCAGTGAAACAACGAGGGTCTCCGTGCTCTGCCCAGCGCGGCCTGGCGAGGGGTGCTCGTGGCCAAAGCCTGGCTCTGTCAGGACAAGGCTCTCTCAGGAAGATCTCAGGGCTCCTGCCAGTGCCTAAAGGACTCCGGGAGAGCGGGAGAGGGACTTGGGACAAGGACCTGGAGTGCCAGGAAGAATGGCATCAGGCTGACAGAGGGCAGGGAACTGTCACAGGTTGCCCAGAGAAGCTGTGGCTGCTCCATCCCTGGAAGTGTTCAAGGTCCAGTTGGATGGGGCTTGGAGAAACCTGGTGTTGAATCTCCAGGGCCACAAGGCATCCCTTGTCTTACCAGCCCTCCCCACCTCTCACAGCCACCTCGCTGTCCCTGGGTTATCCCTCGTGCCAATCTGGAGAGGATTCACGTGAACTTTCTGCAGGTTTGTCCCTGCTTTGCTCAACAGAGCACCCAGACACTGGTCACTCTTCCTTTAACTAAAAACTGTGACACTTTGCAGGGGGCACTGCCCAAACACTCTGAGGACCAGGAGGTGACAGCACAGGGACACTGCAGAGCCGCCCACAGGTGCTGACATTGTTCCTGTTAATGTTCTTCAGAAATACTCAACTGTCACTCAATGGGCAGCTGCAAGGAAAGTCAAAAACGTCTCTCCCCTTTAATTGAAAGTTTGGAAATGAAAGTTCATCATCAGTTGTTCCCTGAGTGGGGAGAGTCCAGTTCCTTTGCTGAAGCTGAAGCCAGGTGAGCAGAGCAGCCTCCCTCCAGCTCTAAATACAGACCCCCAGAGACACAAATACAGACCTTCCTCCACAGCTCAGCAGGAGCACCTCCTTCCTGACTGACATGACTCATTTCACCGTGTTTTGGGCAGAAATTGGGATTTAGGGAAAGCCATGCTGGGCACAGGCTGTGCCAGGTCCTGTCCCTCACCAACCCCACTGCGACCTGCAGCCACTTGCCAGGGGGCTGAGGAGAAAATGTGGGACAGAGGAACAAAGGGAAAACACTTGCCACCGACCCTGCTCTCTGTCCCCAAGGTCAAGCCCTCTGGCAAGGGCTCAGTGGGGACCAGGACTTATCCTGAGGACTCCAGCCACAGGCAGCACAAAGGATGGGACTGGGGCACTGCTGGCACGTCGAATCCTGGCCACCCTGCAGCATTCTCCCAGCCCCACTGTGCCACCTCCACGGCACATGTGCCCCAAACAGGTATTTGGGGCATTCCAGGAGCTGGCACCTGAGCCCAGACAGGTGGACTGTGTGAGCCAGAGATGTGATGGGGCTTGGGAAACCAAATCTGGGAGTGGGCGGCAGAGGGAAGAGGGAGCAGCAGCAACAAATCCAGCAGGAAGGCCCTTGACACCAGGCCACCCTCATCCCTGCACTGGCTCTGGCCTGGCAGACGTGCCCAGAGCCTGGGCTGGAGCAGGGACTGAGTTGGAGCTGACTTCTCCACAAGGAATGGCTGCAAAAGGAAGGTGTGCAGGCAGCCCCTCTCTCGTGGGTTCCGATGCTGGCACGTTCCTGGCAGTACAAACCCCCTGCTTTGTCATTCCTCAGCATCCCCAGCTGCAGAGCAAAGCAGGACAGTGCCTGTGCTCCTCCCTCTCCACACCGTGATTCCCAAACTAGTTGATAAATTAAAATGGTCCAGTAAAGCTGCCTGAAACAAAGACTTTCCCAGGGATTAAACCAAGCCCAAAATGCCAACATGATGAGCCACACCACTGGGGATGCTCCACTCCTGCTGCTGCAGGGACCCATAGTGACCCCACGAGTGACACCCCAAATCTGGGTGGGAATGTGTCCTGGGGCACAGCAGAGCTTCATTTGGAACTTCATTTCCCACTTTGGAGGGATACAGTGTGACCCATAAGGAGGGCACTGGTGCAAAGCTGCTTGCAGGAGAGGAGCTGAGCCCGGGTGAGGGGGCTGTGCCTGTTCCACGGCTGCTTCTGCAGTGAGGATATTGTCACCCAGGGTGGGAGCAGAGGATGGTCACTGCCAGGCCAGTGCTGCCCCAGCTGCTGCTCCCCATGGCCAGCCAGGGACTGGGCACCCTGGGACCTCCAAAGAGAACGCTGAGCATGGTGCCTCCCAGTGACTTCTCAGGGTCCCCCTGAGAGCCAAGCTGTGTTTGTTCAGTCCTGTGGCCACCCTGAGCTCCCACAGGATCCAGCTGTGCCGTGTGGGAACCCCTTGGATCCACAGCTCAGTGGGGCTGGTTCAAACCTGGGACAGAGGAGCGACCATGGCAAGCCTGGGATCGTGGTGTGGGCAGCAGGA
>VZRX01013913.1:0-27384 GCA_013398075.1 Notiomystis cincta
AGGAGAGGAGAGGAGAGGAAGCACAGATTCAGATGCAAAGAATCATCTCCAGATAGTTTGGGACCATTCTGTTCCTGCAGATGCAGTGCATCTGTCACTTAGTGCCAGTAATAACAATATCTAACGCTGGTTGAGGGAATCATTAAAAATAAGAAAAATATATTCTTTGAAATGCTAATTTTGTGTTACACTTCATTTTTAACAGTGTTTTATAAGATTTAGTATTTAAATATAATTATTTAATGTGCTTTTTTCTCTAACTTCTTTTCAATTGCAACATGAATAGCATCGCTTCTGGGGAGTTCCTCTTTTCCAGCTTATTTTAGTTATGCTGATGAATAGGATTGCTAGAAGTCACTGCCTTTAATACCATGACTTGATTACTTTTAAAAGCATAACAGCAGCCCAGAAATATCACTGATGTCCTCACCAGCAGAGATGTGAAAATACAGTTTTTATTTCTAAAGCCTTATCTGTTCATCCCTTATCCTCTTAATAGCTGAGAGTTAAACACCAGCAGATTAACCTGCAGTGCAAGTTCTCCATTTATGATAATGTTTAACATCTTATCACTTACCTTGATGTCTCTGCCTGTTGGAGCTTCTCTCAGCTCTCTCCTACAGCTTTCATTCAATGGCTTACATTTCATTCCCCATGCCTTGTATTTAGCCTTGTTTTCTAAGATTTTCTAACTGTATGCAATTACACCATCTATCAATCTTTACTTTCTTCCTCCCTTTCTCCCTCCAGCAACTTTAGAACTTGTCCAAATTCAATCATTTTTGACAGTCTGCATGTGCCCAGCTTAGAGCTCACCACAATGTGTTCATCCCCTCGCCAAGCTGGTGGGTTGGTTCTCCTGGAAGTGTTGCGTGTAGGAAACTGTGCAAGACAAAGGGATGTTGCTGTTGCTGCTGGCTGTTGTGGGAGGCAGTGGTTTTGCACTGAGGCTGTAAAGAAAGATACAGGAGAATTTTCTTGAAGGTTATTGGATTATTTAGATACATATTTTGTAGTCAAGATAGAAATATAGACATATATACTTATATATACATATATATCTCACAATTGGGAAAAAAAGTGTCTCTATAATACATATACATCACAATGGAAATGCATTTTCCAAATAATGACAGTAATTTCCTAGTGCAAGCAGGTGACACAGCCAGCTGGTAAATCTTTGCAGTAGACAATAAGGTAAGGTAGATTTTTTGATCTCAGGATGAAACAGTTCTTTAGCAGTAGCAGCTGCTGGAAAAAAAAGGCAAATTCTTTGGCAGCCTTTGATGATAGGGACTAGCATACCTTATAAGAAATTTGTTTAGCATTCTCCATTCATCAAAAACAAGGCAGAACATAAGTAACAAAGGAATACCAAGTTAAATTTGTGCCAGAATTCTGAAATGCAATTGGTCTGCCCTGTCCCTTTCTGTTTCTGCTTGCACAGGTGTAGTAACATTAAAGAGAAAGATGGGAGTAGGCAAATAAAAACCATAACTTTTCAAACTGATGGAAGATTTGACAAAGCCTTCCTGCAAGAACTTGGCCATACTGTCTGACCTGGAAGCACTTGCCCTTGACCAGTGGTGTGAAGTTGTGACCACATCTCCAGGGCCATAGAAAGATGTCCAGGCACAGTCACCAATGTGCTGTAATGGTAACAGTGCACGGGGAATTCAGGGTAACAATGTAAATATAACCCAACCAGCAGGGAGAACATTCTGGAGGCAGCTAAAATATCTTCTATGCTGTATTACAGATATGCAATTATTTCTAGAATGTGAAGTGGTGAAGCAAAAGAGCCGAGAATCTCTTCGCCTGATTTTAAATTAGGTAGCTGAGATTCTGGTAAGAGCGTAGCTGTGGCAACCCAAGATACTCTTGGCTAAAGATGCCAGGAGCTGGGCATACTAGGGAATTTCAGCTCCATCCTGCCAAGATAATGTCGTGTAAGGCACCTACCAGATTGCTGTGGTCCTTGTCTGAGGGAGGCTGCATAGTTACATGACTGCAACTGTGTTACACGATGCAAGGGAGAGCGGGATGGGCTGATCCAATGCAGCAGGAGTTCCAGTCTGGATGATCTCCTCTGTTAGGAACGATGAGCAGGGGGCTGGAGAGATTTCTTCAGATCCACAGCTGGTACTGGACACAAGGAGTAGGTTTATGTTTCAGTCAAGGAGATTGTCATGGAGATTCCTAGTCTTGTTTTACAAATGTGATATTTATTACGGGGGGAAGAGGGAGCAGATTTTAATTTCCAGCACTAGCATGGACCCGTCCAAGACCAGAACTGCTGAGACACTGCTTAGAGCATGTTAAGGCCTGAGTCCAAGCTCACAAGGGATAGCTGAAAACTTAGGTAAGCAAATCCTGGTAGATAGGATAATTTTGGAGACCTTTATGAATTTGCTCCCATCAAAATGACAGATTGAAGAAAGTAACTGAAAAGCTTTCCAGTTTTAGAACTGATCTCTTAAGCAACCACTACAAAGTATAAAGTAATTTTACTAAGTGGGAACTTACTATGATTTAATTGCATTGATAATGCGACATTAAAAGAGTTTTGAAAATCTGCCTTTATCAGTGGCAGAAGATAAAAAAGAGAAGTGAGTACCCATGGCATGAACTCAGTTCTATCTCTGTGTTCATCTACAGCTGCTGCACCCTCTCTTATTTAACATTTCCTCTTTACAGAATCTGTTTTTTCAGATTTTCCTCAGGTCTCCTAGATACCTGTGGCTACCTTGCTTTTTGTACTGAAAATGTTATGTTTTCTACAAATCACATGAGGTGTATCAGTATCAGAGGTACTACAACATTAGGCAATAAGACTTCTGCAAAACCAGATCAAGTATCTTATTTTCTTAATTAATAAAAAGGGCTTAATACGTGTTGAAATGTATAATATTATTGCCAAGGTTTTATGTTTTAGTTAAAAGATGAACTAATTCCAACACACTGCTTTTCTCTTTGCATTTATGTTCTCCTCTATTCTGATTTTTTAGCAGGCCTTGTCTTTGCCTTTACTACCTATATTTACTTCTCCTTATTTTCTCCCTTACAGGTGGACTTTAATATGCTACCATTAATAGTAAAGTACATATATTGTAGGGCTTAACCAAAAATCAGGGAGACAGTCAAAAGAGATTTACTTACCTTTTTGAAGGATATGTATGTTTCATAACGGAGTTTGGGAAACTTGGGAACCTCTTCTGGGGTGAATAATGTAATTGAGATGTCTCTCTGCTTACTCTCATAAAGGATTAATGAATGGCAAGGATTTCTCATTTTTGTTCTGTCAAATCTAACTTGGAATTCTAAATTTATAGCATAAACAGATTTCAGTGGTGTAGTTTTTGGCTTTGCAGAAAGACCAGAGCCAGAAGCAAAGCTGAAATAGGTGCCCAGTAAGTATTTAGTTCCAAGTGGTAAAAAAACCACACACATGCAGCTTTTCAGTTCTGATTCTCCAGCCCAGATGAGCACAGAGGAATGTGGGTGGAACTTGCCCTTCTGCCAAGGGTATTACCTAAGCCCTATTTTGATGAGGATTTAAGTGGTGCATAGGCCTTGTGCTGCATGGGGGTGAAATGGAAAATCACAGAAGCATCTGTAGACCTTCCTACAAAGCAAGGCAGTGGAACAGAACATGTTGATTTCCAGAACTGAGAAGCAGAAAATAAGCTGCACTCCTGTCCCAGAAGGAAAGCAGTTGAGTGGTCATGGGACTACTTCATGCTCCTCTAATCATCATGTTGATGGAACTGGGGCAAATGCATCTTGCCCATTCCCATCTGATTGGCTCAGAGAGGGTCTCCAAGTAAAGGAAACCCCAGTTTTGCTTTTTCTCAGCAGTTGTAGCCTAAAAAGGTGTGTCTGTATTTTAATATAATTCTTAATGAATCCCAGAAACTGTTTTAATGCTGCTTTGCAAAAGATTAAAAGAGAATGTTTGAAGGGGATAATGTGAGCATGGGAGGATTATATTTTAATAAAATGAATCCCACCTCTAAAGGAGGCCTGTAATAGTGTCCATCTGGACAAATCCAATTTAACTCTCTGAGAAGCAGTTTTAAATTTATTCTATGCACTTGGTTAAGAGAGAGAGTGGAAAACCAGGAAAATCCTTCTCACACTAGGAGAAAAGACTTGGAAGACTGAGGATTTGTTAGGATACAAATTACTAAAATGCCTCTCATTTGCTGAAGAAAAAACCAGGACCTTAAATCCTGAAATTTTAAACAAAAGCAGTCACTGATCATCCTAGATAGGCAAAGACAGCGGGGGAGTTGCTGGCACTGCTGATTCAAGTGTTTCCCAGAGACCAAAGATGAGCTGAGAGGAGCAGGGAGGAAGAAGCAGACTGGGCATTCTTGCTATGAATTTCCTCCAGAAAAGGTGAAACCCCACTGCTTAAATGCTGGATCAAAAGCCTCAAGCTCTTTGTTTCTACCACAAAAGAAAATACTCTCATCCTAACAGGCTATTACACACACAGACAGGTTTTAGAGCCTTCCACAGGCTTCAGAATAGATGCTGAGGAGGGAAATAGTTTGCTCTCTCATGCACTCTCTCTCTCACTCTCTTTTTAAAAAAAAAATACAAGGAAACGTTTTTCTTGCCTAGGAAAGAGGTTAGTCAGCTGAAAATGAAGCTCTCCAGGCTGCACCCTCACATGTTTCTGCTTGTGCAGCCCAAGCACCTGCGGTCCCAGCTGCCAGAGGCTTCAGGAGGGAAGTGGTCCTTGGCCACCCCCTCCAGGGCTGCAGCCCACGGTGCCACTCACACACCCTCTGTGCCTCCCCTGCCATGACAGGCTGGGGTCACAAAGTGGCTGGGCAAGAGGAGAGCCCTCCTCATGGCTGGGAAGTGAAGGATCTGTCTGATCCAAGGCTTCCAGCCTCGTGTGCTTCAGCTGCAGGTGTGTTATGTGTGTTTGACTGCCCAGAAGAGTCAACACACCTAAGGAATGGGGCACGTGGGTCTGTCCTGTAGGGTCCAGCTCCCTGCCAAAGAGGTTGGGATCTGGTCCTGAAGGACCTGGAGGTGCACAGCTCACAAGTCAGGAGCCTGATTCAGCTCTGCAGGAGGAGATCTAACTGTTGTCTCTCACTCTGGGTGTGCCAGAGGATATCCAAAGTGCCAAAGCTGTCCAAGGAGCAGGAAGTAGAGCCTGATGTAGGTGTTAAACACTGCTTGTTCCTGTGCTAAAGCCCTAGAAGACTTTTCTCTTGTCGATGAGTAGGCGGTAGCCAAAAAGTGTGTTACCTGTAGAAAATACACACACATTACATCTGCCAAAGCCTCTGACAGAAGGTTTGTGCTATTGAAAGAAAACCCTGTCCCAAGGGTGTGGCAATACACCATCTCCCTGTGACATATGACAAATTAGTTTTGTGCAGTGAGGGAAATGAATTTCATGAGAAAGAAATTTCTCTGACACAAGTGGGTGACCATAATTTGGCAGACACATGGCTCCAATTGCAGTGTTCATCAGAACTGAGATCAACTTTGATATCATTAAAAAAACAACTATTGTGCAGAAAAAAATACTTTAAGTTAGTCACATCTTCCACAAAGATAATAAAGCTGAGAATGATTCAGAGCTCATATAAACAAACCAGTCTGAAGTAAGCACAGAGTTTCTGCAACCTGTTCTTTTTCTATCATTGACTATATAGAGTTTCTCTTTAGAGATGGTGACTATTTATCTAGTTATATTAAATGAAGAAAAAGTAAATTTACTATAGTGCTGGCTACTAAAATGATCCTCTTATAATCAGAAATACCTGTTTCTATACCCCATGTGTCTAACTTTTGATAATCTAAAACTTAGCAGAAAAATTTAAGGTGAACACACATCCTTTGGAGTTTGGCTCTGGGGATAGACTGCACCAAAATGGGTTAAGAGCTGAAGGATTATGCCCAGAGTTATGGGCCTCCATCAGTGACTTCAGCTTCTGATGTTCTTTTACATGCAGGTGAATACAGTGGTGCTGGGTTAATGGTGCAACTCGGTGATCTTAGAGGTCTCTTCCAATCTTAACAATTCTGTGATTCTCTGTAGTGTGCTTATTCTTCTAGGAGATTCAGACAGCTTTGTGTCTCCTTGTTCTTGCTGGTTGGGTTGTGTACCATGGCTAATACAAAATTCTGTTGTCTCAGCTTTTTCTCCTGCTTGTCTGTCCAGGCCTTTAGCTAAATTTTAGCATGTGAGTAGGAGAACAACCTCCAAACCATGTTGATTTGGTGATGAGATGGATGACATACTTTGAGACCAATTAGTGGAAAAGACTGATAATATATGCATTCATGAAAGACTGCTACTTGAACCTAACCTTCCATATTAAAGGAGGGCTCTTGTTCTAGCAAGCAAAATTGAGCTGGTCATTAATAATGCAAGGATGGTTACTGAGGGCAAAACTTAGCTCATATGAGTGATCCTTATTAGGAGAGACTGGAAAAGAAAAATTCAAATGAGATAAGTGCAGCTTAGTGCTTCTGCTTAAAGCATTACTGTTGCAAAGAGAAATCTCCTAAATTTATATTTGGGTATTCTTTCACTTGCCCGTGGCCACACCAGTTAGGTATGAGATCTTGTCAGATCTTACAAAGTGAGCAGAGTTCAGCAAAGTGAACCAGGGTTCACTTAAGAGTATAGAATTTAAGAGTAAAAAGAGCTTAAGAGAAACAAGAAATAATACTTCTGCTTTTATTCAGTGGCAATGTTTATATTATGGCAGCACTGACTCTGTGGATTGCTTTGATAGCCATAGCATTGATCTGCAAGAGATGCCAAATAAGAAAGAGTTCTTAATTATGTATTTTTGCTGTTATTAATATTATTGTTGTTATTATTATTGTTACTACTATTGAAAATCCCCAAACTCTTTTTCAGGTGGATATTGCCCTTCAACAGCAAGATAAGACTCTGCTAATATAGTTGATTTTGCAGAAAGGAGGCGACTATGTCCTTGTACCCCTTAGGTGGCACAGAGAAGAAGATGCAACTCTGCAACAGGAGGTGTATATTTTTGCATTTGGGGTTATGGGGAAAAAACTAGGCAAGGACCTCAAGATAAAGCTTGAAAATCAAGTGGAAAAATGTTTGAGACATAAATCAAAGTAAGCAGCGCAATAGTCAGTCATACCTGGGGTCTGTTTTTCTTTGCCAGCATTGCAAATAATTTTTAATTTCACAATCTTAAGATATAGGAGTGTGCCTGAATTTCTTATGGAAATTCAAAGTTATAGATACATCTGTGTATGTGTTCTAGCCAACACTATGCTGTCCTTTAAAAGGACAGATGATCCACAGAAGATTTTCAGTGTGTTTTTAAATACTCAAGTTACTTACACCAATGCAAGTTATTTTGCACTCCTCTAATTCAGATAAGTCTCAAATTCAAACTGTGCCTGTCTAAAAGTTTTATTCTATGCTTAGAGAATCTTCTGAGTTTTAGCATTGATTTAATTTGAACTGGAGTGAGCCCTAAATGCAAGTGTGCTCATTGTAGCACTGTGAGACATGAAGGGCACTTCAGATCAAAGTGGGTGACATGTACAAAACTGCAAGCTAAAAAATCCAAACCCACAGTGTTCTGCCCCCAATTACTTTCTCTTGCCAGAGTACAGGGAACAGATATTTTACCATAGTTTTCTGACAGTATAAGGTATTTTGTAAGGTATTTTGAATGCAGGATGTGACACACAATTCAGAGGAAAATTGTAACTTTGTGTTGGTAGAATAAGCTAGAATCTCTTAGAACAAACATTCATAATCCTTACACAGAAAGATATAATAAGTAGCTCAAGTTTCTCAAAATTATTTATCATCTCTTCTGTCCTTCCTACCTCTAAAAAGAGATAAACTGATGTAATATGTTACTGTTTGAAAACTATTTGTTTGTAGTTCAATAGTACCAGAGTAAAATGTGCAGTCTTACATTCAGTTTTTAAAAATAAGGACAGCATGTTAGTTGAAATGTACCTGAGGTTCAGAAATATTTTTAAGCATACCTGGTTACAGTTTGTTTGGATCATTTTAATGACCAGTAAACTTTATCATCATGTTTGTGATGCTCTAAACCAGTTTCAGTTTTCAAATGCCCAACCCCTCCTGCTTTCTGAAAACATGGCTCCCTCAAGTCGGCAGAACATAGAAACTTCAAAAAGTGAATGAGAGTTCAGTTTATAGTTCCCATATGTCTCCCTTAGATGCAGATTCTCAGGATTAATATTCTAAAAACCTTTTAACCAGAAAGGAGCTACCCCATGAGGTTTATCAATCTCAAAGCCAGACCATATGCTTCTCTGGAAAAGAAATATTTCCAGCTAGCTTGTGGAGGAATAGACAACTCAGACTGGAAAGAAAAGATACTCTAATTTCAACTCTAAAGACAGGTATCCTCTAAAGACTGCAACATACAGGTTTTATCCAGGAAGGGAGTTTAGGTCACTTTTAGTGGTATAGAGATGGATTGTCATAAAATATCATCTCTCTTTCGCTGGTGCAATACAGAAATAATACCACTGAAATCAGTAGGATCAGTCTGCCTATATATATATATAAATAAAATGGTTTGGTCATGAAAATGTTTATTTCTTTTTCCTCTTTGTACAGTCTGACAGATGGTAATGGTATCAAGGTCCTTGCCTTTCCAGGTGACAGGATTAAAAAAGTAAAGAAAATAATCCCCATATAATCATTAAAATTAGCAACAGTTAATGATTCAGTTTGTCTTCACCTTTCTGACAATGAAAAGTCCAGAATGAAAAGCTTCGACAGTAACTGGCAACAAGACTAGAACCTCACAAAATTTCAGAAGAAAAATACTAATGCCCCATTTTAGTATCATCTCAATAATTATAGCCCAAATTCCAATAGTTTCCTTCAATGTTTTTCAGAGTTTTGTTACAGCAATAAGTTACCACAAGGTAGGCAAGGGTGATAACTTACTTCAAGGCAGTGAAAATGGCAGATTTGTATATCATTATTGCATTTATCCATTGCATAGGGTAAAGCAATGTGATTTATCTCTTTCACTGAAGCACAGACTACTTCATATTTACTAAATAATGCAAGTGTGCACCCTGGCACTTAACATGCAGTAGTAGAAAGATTTTAAGTTCATATCATTGTTTCTTCTCACCTGTAGCTTTCTCACAGGACTGTATTTTGCAAGCTCTTTACTGATTTACTGTCTCTTCTTCACTGAAGTGTCCTCTCACATAACCACATGAAGGAATAAATGTTTCTGATTACTCTCCTCATCCTTACTCCTTCCCTCATGGCTAATTTGTAGTATTTATTTGCCCTTTCCTATATTTAGATCATCTTTCACATCATCCTTTGCACTTCAGCACTATATATTTTTTCTTCAAACAGTACTGCAGATGTTACATGACCTAAGAGAGGCAATAGTCCTTGGCTTTATTTTTGCAATTATAGATTTCATGTGTCTTGGCTTTCTGGGGCTGGGGTTATTCAAGTTCTGATCTGTTTGAACTCCTGCATGTTGCTGCTTTTGACCTCCTCAAGGATGTTCAGCTAATGGTATACCAGCACAGTATTTCCCAGATGCACATGCCTCATATTCCCATCCTTTATGCTGGAGATACTCAGTAGCATTTTAAGCCTGGTGCCAAGCCCACTTTGCTATTTCCTGCTGTTCAGCAGAGCATTTTACACCAAGCATAGAACTGCAGGTACCACAGCTACTCAACATGCAGCCTCTATAGCTGGTTAACTCAGGCTGTAAGCAGCACTTGTGCAGACTTATCTGGACAGGATTAAGAGGAACATCTTCATTTAGATTCAGTATCAATTAATTTTTTTGTATTTTCATTACATTTTACTTTTGGTTCACTTCTCTAACCCAAATGTAACTCAATTTACATTCACATTATTGAATCTAAGCTGACTCCCCTAGATCACTCCCCCAAAACTGGCCAACCTGTAACACTCAGTTCTTTGAGACAAGGGAGGGTTCAGGCTTATATGTGGGCAGTATGTGTCTTTTGGGAATGGATGGAAGTAAAAGGTCATTGCAACCAAAGGAACATCTCTAGCCCCCATACCAGCTCCCTCTCTCAGCTGAGAGGCAAAATTGTCTGCTGATTCCAGGGCCCTGCCTCCCCAGACAAGGTGGGGAGAAATTACTCTTGAGATCCAAATACCATTCCCTATCACCATGGTGCTTCTCAGTGTCATCCTGCTAGTAGGAACTGAAGAAAGGAAAACTTCATTTAACTCTAGAGTCTCCATCTCTCTCTGTTGAGGAAGAAATTTCTCAATGCTAGTGGAGCAGATACACCCAGTTGTTGTTTCAGTCCTGCTGGCTCCCAGAAAGAAGAAACAGAACTTCCCAAGCAAACTCCCATGGAAATTACAGTCCTCACCCACCTCCCTCTTCCTTGTCTTCTCTGCTGTGACCAAAGCCAGATTAGACAGAGCAGTGACTGTCCAGAGGACTGATTGTATCTGAGTTTAAACCCTGCCTTAAAATACAGTGCAAAAATCATTGGCCAGGAATCACACAGAATACTAAAAGCACCTTCACATCAATCATCTGCAATCATTTTCTGGGTATCTAATTAAAAATCCATTTCCTAGACTTTGAAGAATATCAGTGATTCTCAGAGATGAAAATATTAAAAGTTAAATAAATAGTAGGTAAATAATCAAGTTGTGATACCTTATGCAATATTCTCCCTGCCACAGGAAACGTATGTAATTTATATTTGTCAAGAGTCTGGAAATGTGGAAAAAGAACTGAAACTGAAATACCTCCTCTCAGACATTGTTCCTGTTGCACAAAGGGTCTGCAGCAGAGCAATACACACCAGAAGAGGCTCATTCTGCTATTGACATGCAAAATTATTGAGTCAAGGTATTCCTCATCTACTTTGTGCACAAATTATCCACTGGCTCTCTGATCTTTTTATTTAGGTCATTTGTATTGATTTATATATCTTCCAAAAACAAGTGACATCTGAATTTTCACCATGGTACCTTGAATTGTCTCTATTTTGTTTTCATATTATTCTATCTTTTAATGCTGTGGCTTTTTCCTCCCTTCTCCAAATGTATCCTATTCATGTAAGTCTCAGATGTTTTTACCTGTCTTTAAATGATTCTAATTACAAAGCTTGAGTTTTAAGTAAGTGTCAGATCAAGTGAGGATGAGAGAATATTTGTTCAAGTTCAGTGTATGTTTTCTGTGTACAGAGTACAGAAGACTTGTTGGGGCTGCCAGTTTAAAGAGGTGGGAGATGAGAAAGGCACCTGTAAAAGGGAGACTACTGATGCTATGTCTCCATGAGCAAGTAGTGTGGACATGTAGAGTGGAAGAGCTGGAGCTGAAAAGCCAGTAACCACACTGTACAGGTTTCAGGGCTTACAGATCATGGTGCAAGCAGGGCAAGCAGGGCTCTGGTATTTCTGTACCCATTTCTGCATTCTTCTTCATTCCACTCCTTGTTTATGAGGTACAAATGCAAGAAAGACCTGCCCAGGCATGCTGTACAAGAGGTGCTGAGGGCAGCTTCTTCATTTTCAGATGAGGTGCTTCCACCACCCTTTCTAGAGAGTGCTTAGAATAAGTTCAACAGTGTGAAATTTAGGACAAAAAAAAAAGACCTTTTGTTTTGAAGTTCTGAGCAGAAGTTTTCAGAGGATCAAAAACTGATGAACTGGATGGGTTTGAAGTCCAGTTTGCATGCTCAAAATAAAACAAGAAAGAGTAAGATCTAGTGAGACAGACCTGAGGACATCTTCTATTAATAATGCAGACATTTGGACTGCCTCCAAAAGTCATTACTTTGACAACCAGAGTCAATAAATTTTAAACTTCAAATGTGTTTAAAAATACATTTCATATTGTCTGTTACTTTTTACTAGCCCTAGTAAACATTTACAAGTCTGTGCTTCATTGTTAGCACTTTCATCACATAATTTCTTAATCAGCACTTGTTTGGAGAGGTTCTGACACTTGCTTTTGGTTTGCCCCATCAATCTTACTTTGTTTGCAGAACAATAAGGGAACAACATCACAATCAAAATAATACCCAAAAAATTTCCTATTTCTTCACAGCATTTGATGCATATTATGTATATAACAAATCTCAAAAAATATCATCCTGACATGGAAGAAACAAAGCAAAAGGATAATCAATAAAGGCTTGATTCAAAAAGTCATGTGTTAACCAAATTTTTTCAGTCTAAAAGCAGACATGAAATTGAGCATGGAGATTAAAAAACCAAAATCCTCTGTATGCAAAAATAATAAAAAAAAAAAATCATTATAGGTTCAGCCTAAGGTAGAATCAAAGTGAGCACATGTTAAGAGGTTTAACATGGACTCTGTCAAATAGGAAACTGTTGTTACACATCTTCTGTTGGTTTTGTCATTCATTCATTCATTCATTGTGAAAAAAAGACAGGATTTGCTGCAACACATACATTGCCTACCTTAACAACACTGCATTAGGAGACTTGGATACTGCTGGCAACATAATTTTTCTAGAGGACAGCTCAATTAGCATGCAAGCAAAGATAGGAGGACTCCTCAGCATTAAAAAGATTGAGTTATAAAACAATTATGAAAAACACCTAGAAATAATTTTAGCAGTTCCAAATCAAGTATTATCTTAAAAGGCAAAGGAACAAAAAAGTAATTCAGTTTTCGTATCTGCTCTGGGCACCAACCCAAGGGCATGTGCACGGTAGTACAGGGTCTGTGTAGCCCAGTATCCACTTTCAGATGGTTGCCAGGAGCAGGTGGAGGTCTGAGGCTCAAAGATAGTTTTTCTGCAGCATATTTTCTGGCATTCTTGTGGAGACTTGGGTTCATGTCCCGCTCTTGAGATCCGAATTTAACAGACATAATCCCTCCTACTGGTGGCAGTTCTTTAGGTACACACCAAGGTCAGTGATCAAAAGCAGATGTCTGGGGAAGAGTACAAAAATGGAACAAGCATATGATGATACTTTTGCAAATACTCTCCCAGCAGCCAGCAATTTGAGGAAGCACCTGGGAGACAGCACGAGTGGGGAGGCTACCACACTCCCTCTGGGAAAGCAGCATGACTAGGGGCCTGTCTCAGTGCCTGTACATAAATGCACACAGCCTGGAATCAAACAAGAAGAGTTAGCAGGTCATGCAGTTGTGGACCTGTGACCTCATTGGGATTGCAGAGACATGGTGGCATAGCTCACGGGTTGGGAATGCTGCAGTAAAGGGATGGATACAGGCTTTTCAGGAAAGACAGGCTGAGACAGCAAGGAGGAGGGGTTAAACTCTATGCAAAGAAGTGGCTAAAGAGCGTGAAGCTTTGCCTTGGACCAGGGGAAGAACTAGCTGAGACCTTATGACTAAGAACAAGAAGACAGACAAACACTGTGGTAAATATGCTAGGGACTGCCTGATCAAGAAGAGGAAATAAATTAAACTTTCTTTAGACATCCAGAAAACTCATGATTGCACATCTAGGTACTCAGCCACCCCAATGCCTGATAGAAGCAACCCGGGAGGTTTCTGGACCACATCAATGACAATTTTTTGACACAGGTTATAATGGAGCTGCTTAGAGAAGATGTTCTCCTGGACCTTATACTCATTGACAAGTCACTCATGGAAGGATGAGCTGACTTAGCTGCTATGACTATTAGATCATGGGGCTAAAAATCCTGGGAGGAGATAAATAAATAGAAAGATCACAACCCTGGACTTCAGAAGAGCAAGTTTGGGGTTATTTAGGGATCTGCTCAGTAGAGTCCCACAGGAGACTACCTTAGAGGGCAAAGGGACCCCTGCCAACTGTTCATCTTTTAGGAGAACTTCCTCAAATGCAAGATAGGTCCACTCCAATGAGCAGAAAGTTGAACAAGTATGACAGAAGGCAGCTTGAGGGATTGGAGAACTCCCAACTGAGCTCAAATGCAAACAAGACAGGACAAAGAAGGAAGGCTACCCAGAAAGATTAGAGGCATTTCTGGAGTAGAAAGGAAAGAATTAGGAAAATCAAAGCTCAACTGGAGTTGAAAGTACCAAGGGATATGAAAGGCAAGGAATAAGGACCTCCACCACCATGCAGGCAGGAAAAGCAAGGACAAAGAAAATGAAGGACTGGTGCTTAATGAGGGAGGAGATTTTGTGAAAAAGATATGGAACAGACTGAGATATTCCATGTTCTTTTGCTCCAGTTTTCACTGGTTAGATATTCCCTCTGACAGCCCAGTTTGCACTGCCTAAAGACTGAGAGAGTGGGAGTGTAGAGGGAGGTACAGTTAGGGAGCTCTTAACCTAATTGAGCATATCTAAGTCTATGGGACCAAATCTGCTGCATGGAAGGGTATTGAGAAAAGCCTAACATCATACCCATCTTTAAGGAGGGCAGGAAGTACAGTGAAGTACAGACTGGTCAGCCTCACCTCAGTCCCTGGGAAAGTAAAGGAGCAAATCCTCTTGAGAACTATTTCCAGCCACAAGAAGGAGAATATGGTGACAGGACCAGCCAGGTACCATGGGCAGTTCGTGTCTGACCAGCTCATTGTTACAGGGAGATGGCAGGCTGTATGCACAGTACTACAGCAGGAAACGTCCTAGACCTTGACTTTAGCATATCTTTGACATGGCTTTCCATAGCAACATTTAGACAAATTAATAAAATATGGGCTGGATAAAGTAGGTACAATGGGGCTTGAAGCACAGTGATCACAAGTAGGAAATCTCAACAGACTGTCAGTTAGTAGTGATTACCCCTCAGAGGCAAATTCCAGTAGCAGGAACATTCAACACCTTTATTAACAATTCGGATGATGGTCTAGAGTGTACTCTCAGCAATTTTGCAGACAGTAGAAAACTAAGGATAGTGAATAAAATGCCTGGCTCCTGTGGAATTTTCTAGGTATACAAGCTAGAAAAATGGGCTGAGAGGTACCTCATAAAGTTCAACAAAGGCAAAGTCCTGCACCAAGAATGGAATAATCCCATGCAGCATTACAGGGAGCCAACTGATTAACAGGTGGAGATGAGCTCACCTTCAAGATAGCTCAGGCAAGGACTTCCTTCTTGGAGGTGCACAGTGGAAGACACAGCATGAAACCTGTGAAATTCTCACTCAGTACTATGAAGGTGGTTGGACAGTGAAGCAGGTGCCCAGAGCAGCTGTGGAATCTCCTCCTTGGAGATACGTGAGACCCATCTGGACACAGTCCTGGACAACCTCCTCTATCTGGGCCTGCAGGGTGTTGGACTAGAAGGGGTCACTCCCAACTTGTGTGATATTTCTGTATTTCCAATTTGCAGTTTAGGGACACCCTGAGCCTGAGGCAGTTTCAATGTAAACAGTAATTCTCTTTCACAACTCTGCAGATTAACAACATGCTTAGTGAAGAATCATTTCTTCCTTAGACTGAACCTGCCACCTTCTTTTGTTGCCTCCTAATTCTTATATCTGAAGAGATACTGAATAATTAATGATTTCCTATCTTGCCCATGCCAGTCAGGATTTTATCAGACTCTGACATTTCCTCCTCAAACATATTTTCCAGGTTGAAGAGCACTAATCTACCTATCTGATGCTTCTGTAAAAGCTTTTTTCATGTTCTTTTAGCCTTTCTCTAAACCTTTTCCAGTTTTACTCTCCACCTTTTGCGGGGAGGAGTTTTGGCCAAAGGGGTCAGCAGGTCTTCATGCAGTATCCTAGAAACAAGTGAATCATGGAGTCATACAATGTCTTTTTTTTGTATTCTCTGTTGTTTCCCTAAAAATTCATAATACTCCATTTACTTTCTTAACTCTTATTAAGCATTGAGGTAATATATCAATGCAAGAAAAGAGAACATCCAAAAGGATGTTATGTTTTGAAAGGTTATCATCTATACTTACAAATGTAAACAAGATTTGGTTACCAAGAACCTGGAGTCTAAGAAGCTACCTAACAGTTTCCAGTTGAAAATTTATTCCACAACATTACATGTACATGAAAGCTAGAAAGCCAAAATGGGTGAAATCAAACAACTAAGCCTCTTAAAAACCAAATGCCTTAATAGAGTGCTAGGTATTACATACCCACATTCATCAGAAAGTTTAGCAGACCCATCTTTCCAAAGTTATCCAGAAAGGAAAACGGAACTATTTAGAGCACAGGTTAAGAATGGAGCCAAATCATGTGCCATAACCTTGTCACTGAGAAGATGGAGGAACAAACACAAGGGTCTAAATGAAAAGACCTGCTGTCTTCCAGTCCTGAAAAAGTCCTGCAAGTCTTTCTCAGTGATGGAAAATTCAAGGGAATTGATGACACTGAGTATTATACAAAGATCAACAAGGAACACTTGATGGTCACTTTGTGAACCTTTAGTGATTTCTAATTTTGCAGGAAGGTTTAAAACCTGGCTGATGACACAGCATGCAGTACTGTGATAAGAAGGCAGCACAAATAGCAGCCAGTGAAACTACTCTTGTTTACATTTTGTCATGACCAGACCTTACAGTGATCTCATGGCCAAACAGTCTCATTTGCAAACAGTACTCTGCTGCACTTGTATATGTTAAATTCTGGCTACATCAAGGAAATGTGACAACTGGAACAAAGAGGATGCAGTTCAGGATTTGTAACAAGAATGCCATGTGGTTACTCTGTTCAAGCATTTAGAGAACTTGATAACTCAATTAACAGCTGTGAGTATTTAAAAAAAGATATTGACTCAATTCCTGTGGTTTTAATGGAAGAGGCAAATCTTAAAATAGGGTTTTGCATGAGCAGAATCTGCCACTGTGGTTTCTCCAGCTCTAAGAGAATTGTTCATGGTTGTCAATTAATGTGTTAGACGTCCTTCCTTGACTTGCTATTGGCTAACAATCAGCACCTACAGTTGAAGGAGTGTTGTAAACACGAGGGGCTGCTTATGTATATAAAAATGGAAAAGAGAGCTAAGAGGAGAAAATTGTTACCTGCCTGCCTTGTAACTGCACCTGAAATTAAGACACAGTCTACCTGCTGTCCTAAAAAAAATAAATTTGATCTGATTATGAAGTGGCTCTGATTACTTATTTTAATATAAATGTAAACTATTGGTTTTGTCTTCAGAGTGGCTAGGTAGTGCCCAGTTTCCCAGCAGAATGGCAGGCACATTCCACATAATGTTTCCTCTTGCTGTGCTTTTCTGTTCCCAACATAGGAGGTAACAATGGATTAACAAAAAGGCAGGGAACCCCCCCCCCATATTAGAAACCCAGCCTCTTCACATTCCAACAAAGCCAGAGAGAGTATCACATACAGGTATCTGCAGTTTCACACCCACACTCCAAAGGAGATCAAGTGTTTGACCTATCAGTCTTCAGAAAGTACTTCAAAATCCCGTGGTCAATAGGCAAGTCAGTGGAAACAAGACTGTCAGAAGAGTCTGTTCTAACAATTTTTAGAAGGCACTACATTTCTTAATACAAAGTGAACACAACTTGTAGAATGTACATCTTGCTTTAAAAAGTAACTTTTTTTAGGGATTACAGACTTTGTTGACAAAAGTACAGTGATAGTATCATATGTTGAGATTTCTGCAGGGAATTTAACTTAGTCATGCACAGCACTCTCATTGAAGCAATTTGTGTTCAAAACAAAAAAATCAAAGAATCTTACAATAAGTAAGATTTAAAATCATAGATGATTTCAAGGTCCTTTACAACCTGTGGTAAGAGTAAATGGCGAGCTGTCACCCTGTTGTGGGGATAACTTGTATATTCATCAAGGAGCTACACTGAGTCCCATAATAGCCACTATTTTTCATAAAGACTTGAATAAAATATGAAATCTTTCTGAAAGTGTCACAGAAGACATGAGCTGTCACAGCATGCCAGCTCCTTGGCCAGACTCCCTCTGCTTCCTCTGTTCATACTCTATGGTACCTTCAGTGAAAAGGTCTGTGAACAGTTCAACTTCCTGTAGTAAAAATGTATTTTCCCCCTTTTGGTTATGGTGTCTACAACTGGAACAACTCTACTTGTAGAGTTCAACAGACCTCCACTCCCATATTCTAGATGTCTTTTTACCTATAGCTTGCCTCACAAGCCTTTCTTGAGATGTTTTTCCTTGTTTCTCTGAGACGGAAGTCACTGGTTTAATCCAAGAGAAAATTTACAAACGATGGGGTGCTCTTTCCCTCATTTTGGCTAGTCTGTTCTTCCTCTGCTTCAGTTATATCATCTTCATAATCAGATTTGTCATCTGACAACCTCCTCTGACCCTGTTAGTGACTCCTTGCAGATCAGGATGCATCCTTATCCATGTATATTATCTCATCACTCTTCCTTCTTCTTCATCTTTTCTTCACAATAAAGATTATGTTTTATTTTCTCCCATTAAAATAAAATTCCAGTCTTTCCCCTGTATTTCTACTCTGAAAGACCACACTGCAATTTCTGTCAGGGGCCTCATGCCCTGATTCCACCCTCTTTTCAGTTCATCTGAGCTTTCAGAACCTTTCTCTTCACCTTTTTATTCAACTGAACCTACAGTAAGTATTACCATATTGATCCACATCTGCTTGAGGCTCAAAATCTATCCCCTCTCTTCATCATCCTTTCTTGTCTCTTGCCCTTGCCACAATAGTCTAACTCCTCTTTTGAATTATTTTCTTTCCCTAGCTTCAGTGACTTCAGCAGCTTTGTCCTTCCATGTTTCTCTTGCCAATCACTCTGTTAGTCTGTACTTTCAAGGACCACGTGTGTTCACACATGATTGTATGGAGTTCTGATTTTGGCTCCTTTCCCTCCTTTGTGTCTACCTGTGTCTCAGTAGTCTCATTCACTAACACAACTGCCATTTCCATGTAGAGACACAAATTTGTATCTCTGCTTCACCCAAAATATCTTGGCTTGTCTCTCAACTTCAACATCTTCTGATAGCTATCAGATCAAATGCAGTGTGACTAAAGCATGCCACACACTCCTCTCTTCCCTAGTCAGTCCTTACAACCTCCCTCATTTACAACTACTGTGAGTGATGGGATCTCCAGACTTTTCAGACAGGCAGGTGACGCAAACAAGTTTTTAGGTCCAAAAATCAGATCAAGTTTCCACTTTGCATCTTGTTTCTGAAGATAAAAAGTTATAAGTTTTTACCAAATTTTTATTATCTTTGCCATCAAACCCTACAACCTTTTCCTGCTGCTCTTAACAGAAACAATATTCACACTATTGCTGAAAAGATTATTTTTCTAGGCTTCTCTTTTTGACTCTTTCCTCTAGCTCTTTTTTTGCTCTCACATAAAGAATTAGGTGGGGTTTATAGTGTTTTTTAAAGAATGCCCTCCAGGCATATTTCCACTTTTCAGGCTGTCTTGTTCGTTCTCAGTATATCAGTTTTTGTCTGCAACTGATTACCTGTAGGTGTTTTCTTGAGTTTTCCTTTACTGCTTCATAGGATTAAAGGATAGCCCTGCAAATGACCAGCCCTCCTGCCCTAGTGGATGTGCTAAGTATAGCAGTCCCTGGTGCTCCCACAATGGAAACAGTGATGATTAATGTGTACAACATGAATTTTTCACCCACTAAATCAAGATGAGATATGTAACTGTCACTGAATCAGCACACAGGCTGGAACACACCAACAATAATTTCTAGTTCAGCCCCATGCTCAAAGCAGACCCAGGTGGAGCAGGATTCCCAGGATTGTGTCTGGATGGGTCTTGCATCCCTCCAAGGTGGGAGGATGGACCTCCTTGTACCCTCTGGACATCTGCTCCAGTGTCTAATCATTTTCATAGTGTCTTGCCCTTTTACAGTGTCCCTTCAAGAGTGTAGATTCCTCTTTTGTACATCTCCCCAGTCAAGTATCTAATAACAGCAAAAATGTCTTCGAACGTCTATTTTTACAAATTAAACTGTAGGCTGGATGAGTAAATAGAAATTTGGAGTTTGAAGTCAAGATGAGATATATTCAGGTATTCTTTCTTATTTTTGACTTGGAAATTAACAACAAGCTAGAAGAGTATGTTTGATCTTTGTCACTTGTGAGCTAAGTTTAAGTTCAATGTCTTTCTCTATGAGTCTCAAAGAGACATTGAGGTCTTGGTGAAGAAATTACAAGACGAGATTTTTTGATTTGCATTATGCAAAATCAAACATTAGGTCACTGAAATGCTCATTTCTTTTTTTATAACATTTGCCCATTAACATCTGAAAGAAAAAAGAAAGTGACTTAAAGGCAACACACTTTTCTAAATGTACAATGCTACAGATAATTCCCTAATATGCCTGTTCCAGGCATCTGATTTTACAACTGTGGAACTGTTCAGTCCACATCATACATAAAATATAATCTCAGGTAATTCATATGAAGCATTCTTCAACCCTAAAACAGTGATACCATACCACCACATAAATTTTAAAGGGTCATTTAGACTGTCAGGGTTTCCTAGTTAAGAAGGCAAATGAGAAAAGAAGACAAAGCCATATCATTAACTTCTTGTAGTGGGTTAACCTTGGCCAGATGACCAAGATGCTCTATCACTTCTCCTCTTCAACTGGCAAAATGGACCAAATTCATCCTCTTTGCAAATTCTTTGGCATGTTAAGTTTAAAATAAAATGACACGAAGTAAAATAATGTTAAATCTGTTTCTACTGACCAGTGCTTCCATGTCTGTGTGTAAACAAAACAAAATCTGTTCACTCCCACACTATTCTCTGTTTCATGACTCATCCAGTCTGTGACAGTCTCCTTCTTTGTCCATAACCAACAGTTCTTTTGAGGTCTATGGAGAGGCCTATAGCTAATACAAAAGTCATATAAAATACAAATGTCTGCTCAGAAGCTGAATAGAGCAAACAATTTGGTAGGTGTTTTACCATTTGGAAATCTTTCCTTTCTGCATGTCAGGACCTCATCAAAAGCTTCTGACACCAGTTGTCGCTCCAGAGAGCTGCCACTTCAGTGCTGAGTGATTGATTTTGCTTGTCAGGGACTAACAAGACTTAATGTCTCTCCTATTGCCTTAACACTGATCAGGTTCTCTCAAAATCCCTTTAATAATGAAATCGTAATGCTTCAGCAAGGCTTGTGATCAATCTCACCTAATTTTACCTTATAAGCCTTTCTATCTGAGCTACTCATATTGAGCTTCCTCCAGTCAAAAAAGAAAGAGAATTTATAGGGAATGATTCATTTGGCCTGTTTTAGATATCTACCTTATGCTTCAGCAAATCATGTCTATGAGTGTCATTTTCTCTCTCATTGATTATAAAAGAAGTCTAGACAAAAAGTTCATAGGATAGACACTGTTGACATCTACTTCTGGTCATACAAACCCTACCTCTTCTTCTGTTTATACATTTACAAAAACATCAGTGATAAAAATCAAATTTCACTCTTGACACGTAAGATCCAAACACAATTTATTGGTATGGTGAACCTTTTATATATTCTTATTCTACAATGTTTTATATATAAAAATACATTGAATAATAATGCCTCTCTTCATAGGGTTCATAAAACAAAGTTTTCACATCTTCATAAACCAAAGTTAAGGCATCTCTGTGTCACTATTTTCGGAGATGAGTGAGAGACCTCACAGCAACCTTCCAGGATCTGAAGAGGACCTACCAGAAAGCCAGAGAGGGACTCTTCATGAGGAACTGTAGTGATAGGATAAGGCGTAATGGGTACAAACAGAAAGAGGGGAAAATACAGGTTGGATATTAGGAAGAATTTCTTTACTGTGAGGGTGGTGAGATACTGCAGCAGGTTTCCCAGGGAAGCTGTGGATGCCCCAACCCTGGCAGTGTTCAAAGCCTTGAGCATCCCGGTCTAGTGGAAGGTGACCCTGACAGTGGCAGGGAGACTGGAACTAAATAATCCTTAAGGTCCCTTCCAACCCTTAACATTCCATGATTCTATGGTTCTAATATGCTCATGTGACTTTCATCAAAGGATTAGAAAAGAAAGCAATAAAAAGCATCAGACTGCTGTTTTTCTGATCTCACAAAGGATGGGGTTCAGCTCACTAATATTAATCATATAGAATCTAGACTCTTCCTATCTAAGTGAGTTGTCAAGGCTCCCTCTATAGTCAACACAGAGAGAGACTGTCACTTCCCAACTATGATTAGCCAAAATGTAGAATAAATGTCTAAAGGGCATTAGCTGAGTCCTTTTTGAAGTTCATAACTCTACTCATTGATTAAAAATCTATCTGACTAGCTCAGAGTAAACAAATAACTTTTAGATGACTAGAGTGACAAGAAATTAAGCTGGATCAAATTTTATCTTACCCATGTGGTAACTGTTAATTTATAGTGGCTACCTGCCTTTGGCCAGAGATAAATAGGATGAAAACATGTTGGTAGTATGTTGTAGTATTTTAAAAAGTCAAACTACAACAGCCATCTCGATATTAGGGAAATCTCCAGACTTATCGTTTCACCGTGCTTATTGTAGTATTCAAAAAATTTCACTGAGCAACCTATAGAGTATCTTGAGTTCATTTGTTTGAGGCAGAAAACAATCATCATGCATGAATCTTCAATCATATTTTCAAAAGAAAAAACCTTTTTGAAATATGTCCCACTATCTTTAGCTAGAGATATTTTATCTAAAATGTTAGGGAATTATGAGAGAAACACTTGTGAATCATTTAGTGCATTTTTAATAAGCAACTTTCCCTTGGCTTGTTTAGAGCTTTCTCAAAGGAGTCTTACTCTAGGAGCATGCCAATTTAATTGCAACATGAAATTAAAGGTGTGATAAGGGAGGGTCCTCAAAACACACCTACCTTTGATCCACTGCACTGCTAGAACAGTGATTTAATAGTCAGGACAGGCAAATGGAAGAACTATTTGCAGCTCTGACATTGGCTCTCTGTGACATTGCATAAGTCACAATTCTGCAAAGTCAGAGAAAATGATTAAGCCAGGGGGAGGGGAGGAGGCTCCTATCCACTTTCAAAAGCACAGTCTCCATCTGGAAAGTGGAAAGACTGAGAATAGAATTCAATCCTCACAATGAATCTGGCTCTCAGGAAAGTCATGTTCCCCCTAATTAAAGATTGAAATAGTACAAACACATTTTATCTCCCAGCACTACTGAAATGGCACACCCATGACCCGTTAGCTTTTTCTACAACTGTATTTCAGTTCATCTCTATAATTGTTTGTGATGTCAGTGGTTTAGCTTTTATAACTGACATTAGGAATCAACATATTCCAGTGGATAGATTGGAATTCTCCAAAGATGCAGAAAATGTTATTCTGTGCAGGGAAATTACATACTTGGTTGCTAAAAAATGAATACTGGTCAGATTCTCTAGAGATGATTCTAACACCTGCAGAAAATCCCATTGATGTTAATTGGGCTTCATGTGCTGTCAAGAATCGACCCACCAGACGAGGTTACAAAATTAGGGCTTTAAAGCAGTAATTTTTAAAGATCTGTGACCTCCAGCAGACTGCAGAAGAAGTAGATCATAAGAAACAAGCTCTGTTTAATCAACATAGTCTACTTACTGCCAAGTTCTCACCCTATTTCTTTCCTTTTGCCCCTGCAGTGAATAGACTATTGACCACTACCAAGAATATCCTAATTAACTTCTAGACTCAGTCCCTACTGTACAGGTTAGGAACTGCCTAAGCTCTGTCCAAGAGCCGTATGGACTAATAAAGTAGGTAGGATCTCCCCAGATCCAGAGTTAGCAGTTCACCTTTGCACAGTTCTTTACCCTCCCTTTCCACTTCTGATTTTTTTTTTTCTGAAGAAAGGAAAGAAGGAAAAATGTTTCTTGCTTAGGTGTAGTAGTTGCCAGAGGAACTGAGTCACTAATATTGACAAGTGAGAGGACTTCTACCCCCATTTCATATGTCATTGCTAAATAAAATCAGGAAATTGCTATTGCAGTCAAAAGGTGTTTATTGCAATTTCCTCATTCACTTTTAGAAAAAGTGTTTTCTTTGCCCAGAAACTCCACTTAGCCTTTAAAGTAACTCACAGGTAGGAAAAAATATATAGATATACAAGTTAGTCATTAACTTGCCAAGGAAAAGTGAGTGTGCTAATTAAACAATTATTCTTCTAAGATTAGCATATTAGAAAAGTGTAGATAGCAAACAAGTGGGATAGAGGAAGTAAAGTAGTTAGGATAGGCTGGGGAAGAGGACATTTATTGGTAGCAAAGGAAGTGAAGAGACCGGGGAGGAAGAAAACAAACAGATTCTGTTTGTGATTCAAAATGTGAGAAAGGTAGAAGAGATCACAAAATAGAAGGAGACAGAAAGAAAAGGTAGTCAGAGACTATAACCCAAAGGTTACACATGTAGTTCTGTAGGTTTTTAAGTGTGTCAGAGCAAATTTGAACACAGGGCTCAGGGCCATCAGTGCCAGCTTGACTTCAACCCTTTTCTTCTTCTTCTTTTTGCCTTTTTTTTTCTTTTCACAATGACATCATGACCATGACATAAAGAAGCCATACTTCCTCAGTGCCTCTAGAGTTTTGACTGCATTTAGAACAGCCAGTACACTTCAGCTCATTATGTGTTATCTATTTGTTCCCAAGGCCTCCCTGTGACATGCAATGAATTTTATCAACGTTCCAATCTTAAATGTTTTTAGTATAAGAATAAGGAAGTTTCCCGTTAAGTTGCATGCTACACATAGCCCTGGAACCTGTGGATGACTTGCCTAAGAGAGGTAGGAACCTACATCAAAGGGTATAGAAGCTGACTCAGTGAATATGGAAACTATCTATGATACATACGTTATACTCACGCAAACGTTGGCGACTATCCCAGGCTTATGCCTTAACTTCTGCTTTGTCCTCCCAGATGTGTCATCATTGTGAAATTTTTGGAGCTCTGCTTACTAAAATGGATTATATATTCTTTCAAAATAATCCTGTTTTACTGCAAACACAGATCATTCCATGTCAGGCTCTTTTCAAGTATCTTTAAGTTTTGAGCAGTAGAGATGGGTTAGAAATTGTGGCACTGAAGAAACACCAGGAAAGAAACGTGATATGGTTCAGAAACAGGTAACTGCTTTACCAAAACTGTGTGTGGTGTAGAGAAAGCAGCTATCTTGGTGCTTGGTTTTAGTCACATATTATTCAGGAGAGAATGTAAATCTAATCATCCCAAACAAATCATGTGGCTGGTCTGGAAGATGCACGTGTTACGATGCTGCTCTGGGAAAATTGCTAGACAAGGGCAAAGGCTAATCATTAGCACTGGTGTTTGTGCTCATCTGGTCAGAGACATAAACAGGCAAAACCAGCCATCCATCCTTTAGTTGGATAGAACTCACACTTGAAGAGTCATATGCAGGGTCTAGCCAGTTTGTGTGCTCCTATGCATGTTCCCTTTCCATATGTACATTTCTTCGTAGTCTGCTGGGCAAGTCAAGCCTCTAAAGTATTTTTTTTTCCTCATTGGCTCTTGATCTATCTTATCCACAACTGTTCTGGATCCTAGGGACAAAGATTTGCAGAATCTGCTATCTGAATATTTAGAGACAGAAGCGTTTTGCTACTTCTGCAATGGAGGTGTGAGACACTGCAAGGTGCTGCTGATATTCGGGGATATTCTCCAGACATAAGACAGCATCATAGGATAGGCTGAAAAACTGAAGGAAGGTGATTCTGCTAAAGGCTGCTAAGACCCAGAATACATCCAAAGTTAGATAATTTTCTTCTTAACTGAAAGATACTTAGTATTAAAGGAATGTTGGACTAAAACAGCACTGCACTGACAGACCTGAGCTCACACCTCGTTATTGTACCATAGTGTAGAACATTGCATTATTCCCCAGGAAGAGGCATGTCAGTGGGAACTGTCCTATCAGACAACAGTTAATAAGGTTCTCCCTGCCCTTATTCTCATGTCACATCAATTTTTATGCCACATATGTAATGTAACATCACAAATTACATAACTACCTCATGTGGTTGGATCCAATGAGCATTACAAAGCTGCATGTTGGTGATTACGCATCTGTTGTGTTGCAGTACTACAGTTCTAACCTACAAAGGATCCAGCTAAAATTTATTATAAAATCCTGAGGCTGAACAAGACTCCCTAAAAACACAGTTCCTCTAAAACACTCACGTAACATCAAACTGCATATATATTTATATATTCACAGTCATTTTGGCCCAAATTTTAGTGCTGATCCTTCTTAGAATAATTATATATTTCAAATCTGGTCAAATTCCACAGAGAAAGCAGCATGTTAAAAGATCCTGAGAAGAGATAAGAAGGGAGTCAAGTCTAGGTAATGACACAAATAAAACAATTTATACAACAAGAGTAGGAGTGTAGTTACAAGCCTGTTTGCAAGACAGGCTAGTACAGAATAAATAGGTTACTTATGATAACATGCTAAAGTCATCAAGCCCTAGCATTGGATAGTATGAATTCAAGTGTTGCCATTGTTAAGAAGTTTTAGATGTGTAGCTCACATTCTGAAGAAGCTCTTTCCAGAACATTTGTATTGAAAACAATAATTCAGGTTTAAGAGCCAATATTTCAAAATACTTTCTAATCAATGTGCACATCCAGATTATTCTGAAAATTTACGTGCCTGGGGAAAAATTAAAAGTGCAAGTTTAAGGTAATTGCTTCAGTTGTTGCCTTTCTGCTCAAAGGGACTAATTTTCACAAACAAGATGTTTGATTTGCATATGTAAGTGCATTGTCTTGAAAACTGAAATGGTAGTGTCTGAAGCAGAACTACTGGCAGAAACTTAAGATCATTTGACTAAGGCACTTCCAATATGCAATGCCCATAGTACAACACCTTTCAGCTTTAAATGTGTTCTGAAGTCTATATAAATAACTGAATGCTGATGTGTCCAGACAATGAATCATTTTCTTCTGCAGGAAAATCTTGAGACATTTAGTCCAAACATTCCTCAGATGTAGCTCTCCTCAGGAAATAGCTGATTTTATTATCAAGAGTGCTTTAAATTCCAGGTTGACAGTGCAGTTGTTTGGAAAACTGTCAGACTTTGAACAGAGGTAGGTGAACACATTAGGTTGACAGGTTGTCTTAACTCCCAAGAACTCATATGAAAATCTCTGTTTGTTTCTATTGACTGCTCTCAATGCATCTCCTACTGGTATGTATGAGCTACTTCATATTTACTCCAGAGGGACTGAGCTCCCTTTCTTAAATATTATCCATTCAAAATCAAGTAAAGGATCTAGGTCTCCCCCATACAATCATTATTCTTACTGTAATGATCAGGAGATGTTTGCCTTATGGCCTGTCAGTCTACTATGTACAGTCTTTGCTGTAGTCCATCTTAGACTTCAGTACACAAACCCTTCTCATAGTGGCAAAACCAGCTGGAAGAGTTTTTATCCTACCCCACTGTCCCGGTTTGGACAGG
>VZRX01013919.1:0-13470 GCA_013398075.1 Notiomystis cincta
TCCCTCTCCGCAGCAGGGAGGCAACAGCGGGGAAGAGCGCCTGCTGCTTCCACAGGATGCCCATGCCCCCGGCCCGCTGCTACCTGCGGGACCCCCGGCTTACAGCCCCGCACCTGCGGGTCCCGGTGCCCCCTCGCTGTCCCCTCCCCACGCCCGCGTAGGGTCACTGCCACTGCGGGAGCTGCTGCGCGTGGGAAGGGTGGCGCCGGGGGTCCGAGTGCCACCCGCGGCCTCGCCATGACGCTGTGTTCCCGCAGGGAGCGGCAGGAGCAGCTGATGGGATACCGCAAGCGGGGGCCCAAGCCAAAGCCGCTGGTCGTGCAGGTAAAGTGCGTGTGCCCAGTCCCACAGCCCCACGCTCGCATCCACGGGCGTCCCCGGGGAGCTGCTTGCAGCGGGTTTCATCATGCAGGAGCCTGCGCACGGCCCGGGCGCCTCAGAGCACCCTGGGGACCCCCAGCGCTGAGCTCAGCGGGTGCCCCAGCCCCCCTTCCCTTCCCTCCCCTCCCCTCTGAGCCACGGAGCAGACCTGCTGTGCCCGTGCCCGGGTGGCATTAGCAGGCTGCTCGCGGGCTCGGCAGTGGCGATCCCGCTCAGCCCCCATTCCCAGACAGCTGATTGAAGGGGGCTTTTCTTCTTTTCATTGCTTCATTAATCTGGAGCAATGCACGGCCTCTGAGTTGGAGTGGGCTGGGGCCGCCTGCTAGAGGACACGGTGCCCCAGGATACCGTGTCCCATAAGGAGAGCTGCCGGGGGGACGGGGGTTCCACCGGAGCCTTCAACACCTGCGGGAGCTCTGGCACCCGGCCCTCCAGCCCCGTCTGATGCAGCGTTTGGTTTTGCATTGCAGCTCCCCTCCTTCGCTCGCCGCTCCAACATCCTCACAGGGCTGCAGGACCCAGCTGTGGACACCAGGCCCAAGCTGGACCTCGGCTCCTCTGGCAAGAGCCAGCAGCACCAGTATGAACTCAACAGCAAGAAGCACCACCAGTACCAGCCCAATGGCAAGGAGAGCAGCATGAAGCACCAGTCCCACAGCAAAGGGAAGTATTACTACCAGCTGAACAGCAAGAAGCACCACCACTACCAGCCAGATCCCAAGATGTACGAGCCCCATTACCAACCCAGCAACAAGGAGCCGCAGGGCCAGGCCTGCTTGGACAATAACAAGACCTCTCTGGTCGCCCACCCAGACAAGTGGGCTCATGGCCCAGCCAAAAACTTGCTGGGCCCAGTCAAGAACCTCACAGCAGAGAGCAAAAATGGAGCCGAGAAGAACCTGTCCAGTGGTACTGGGCCACCTCCCCGAGACAGGATGACCAGCAATGGCCTTGGGGGAAAGATGAAGATCGTCAAGAACAAAAACAAGAACGGACGCATTGTGATTGTCATGAGCAAGTACATGGAGAACGGCATGCAGGCGGTGAAGATCAAGTCTGGGGAGCCTCCCCGGAAGCGGGCTGCAGAGGAGAGGACTCCAAAGAAGGGTGGGGAGGAGAAGGTAGAGGCTTGGAGGAAGCCAGGGGAGGACAGGGTGGTGGGCAGCAATGCCCTGAGTAAAGCAGAGGGCGAGAGCCGGCAGCCCCCTGCAGAGCTGGAGGAAGGTCCCCAAAAGACTCCCTTGGCCAAGGAGCTGCCCCTTCCTCCAGCAGAGCAGCCCTTGCAGCTCACAATCAAGCCAGACCTTGTGCCCTGGTCCCTGAGTCCTGTCTGTGAGCACAGCTCTTCCTCCATGGGACTGAACCTCTCCAGCGCCAGCTCGCGGAAGCGCTGCCTGTCGGAGCTGCACGTGGAGCGGGAACCGGGCAAGAAGCGCCTGACCTCCCGCAGCATCAGTGCCCCCACCTGCCTCAGCCCCCTGGCCCCCGAGCAGCCGGAGCCGCCTGCCCAACCAGAGGTCATCTTGCTGGATTCGGACCTGGACGAGCCCATAGACTTGCGCTGCGTGAAGCCGCGGGTGGAGGGTGAGCTGGCCCTGGCGCAGGTGAAGCCGGAGCTGCCGCCACCACCACCGGCTGAGACACTGGCCCCGGAGCCTCTGCAGCCCCAGGAGGCCACAGAGGAGGAGGAAGAGGAGGAGGCCAAGTCCCTGCAGGAATTCAAGCCCTTCTTTGGGAATATAATTATCACAGATGTGACCGCAAACTGCCTGACTGTGACCTTCAAGGAGTACGTGACGGTGTGAGGTGGGATGGCAGCTGCTCCCCGTGGGAGCTGCCTGCCCGTCCTGGGGCCACCGGCCCCACAACCTCCCTCCAAGGTACTGGTGCCCCTTCCCCGGAGCCCACGTGCCCCTGCCCGTGCCGCGGCGGCCGAGCCTGCCGTCTCCACCGAGGGGACGCCGGGACAGGGCCAGGCACACTGGCCAGCCCTGCCACACGGGGTGACCTCGCTGCCGCTCCCACCCCGCAGCTGGGGGCCGCTCCAGGACCTGCAGGCAGTGGGACACAAGGATGGGACCCGCCAGTTACTCAGAGTTATAGTATTATATTTTAACAGTGCTAACTTGTCAAGTGATTCTTGCTCCCGTTTGTACGTGGTGTTATTGAAATGTATTGTTTGAGCTGAAAGCTGGTCGCTCCCTGGCCACGCTAATATATTTATTTGTAGGTATTTATATAATGAAATATAAAGCCTAGATTTATGGAGTCCCTAGATCACCTTATAAACTATATCAAACAACTATTTTCTGTTCTCCTTTTTAACCATTGAGCATTTGTTAGTCTTGGTCCCTTGCCCTCCCCACGACCCGCAGGACCATCCCATATATATTTTTTGATACTGTACATGTGGTGTTTCTATGTGCAAAAAAAAATCGTTATCTAAAGCTAAACGAGCTATTATAGAAATTGCTGCTATTAGAAATGTCTAAACTATAAGCTTCCAATTATTAATTGCTTGAATGTAAATATTAAATGGAGATGTTGAAAGTGCATTTGATGTTCTGCAGCTAGTGTAGATCGGAGAGCAAAGCCCAGCTGCTGTGAGCTGCCAGCAGTGCATCCTGGTCTGAGGGCTGTGTCACAGGGGAAGAAATGTATCATGCAATCATAGCAAAGGACTATAAACCTTTACAAAAACTACCAGGATTTGGAGTTGCATTTGTTATAGCATTACAGATGGCAGGTCCCTGTGTGGGCAGGCTGCAGCTGGGCTGCCCCAGAGCTGGTACCTGCAGGTTAAAAAATTGTCTCTGAGGTGCAGCATGTTGAACATAGTTCAGTTTTCACCCCAAGAGTGTTGTGCCCCTGGTGCTGAGGGCACCCTGTGTTGTGGGTGGGCAGCAAGGCCACAGGAGCCAGTGGTGTGGTGCTTCCCTCCCGCAGTGCTGAGGCAGGGCTGGCCTCCTCCAAAGAGGGGCTGGGGGAGCCCTGTGATGGAAACCTGAGGAAGCTGTGGAAGCACAGGCTGGGGAGGTGGCGCAGTGATGGGTGATGGTTGCCATCCCCAGTGCTGGGGAGGCTCACAGATAAGAAGTTGAATGTCTCCAGAAAGGAAGATGGTCCAAATTCCACCAAGAAAGCTGCAGATATCTCTGAACAAGATTAATAATTGCTGGAGTCTACTGGAAGTACAATGCAGGGCTAGTTCTTTACGAGAGGGCATACAGCATGGTGGCCCAGATAGAGTCACTGTCCCCCCCAGTGACCTGCTGTCACCTCTCCAAACAGAGCTGAGTGCCTGGGCAGTGCCAAACCTGGTGCTGGCAAAACTGGCTCTGCTACCAGCCTGTCTCCTCTTGGGCTTTTGGTCAAAGTCAGTGTCTCCTCCAACAAAGATCTCGGTTGAAATATTATTGATGGCATGTTGATGTGTGTGGACCAGAGCCATGAACTTGTGAGAAGCAAATTTAATTGGTTTGGGTAAGGTGGACCCTGCAGTGATACCTGAGCTACCTGAGAGGTGGGGTGAGGGGCAGCCCTGTGTCCTGCTGTCACAGTGTCCCTCTGCCCAGGCATGTGGCAGCGCTGCTCCCACAGCACAAATAACCTCCAATCTTGTGTTGCCCACTTCTGGGCCACCTGGGTTTTCCAGGTGTCACTTTGTTTACCTGAGTTCCAAACCCATCTTGGTAACTGTTCCTTTGTAAATCCTGAGGGTCATGTGGTGTCTTTGGGAAGGTGGGACAGCATCCAGCCAGCTGTGGGTCACAGTGGGAACCCTTGTGTGTGCCATTCAATCCAGGTCTTGCCTACAGCAGTTGTGCCAGAGCTGGAGCACTTTTCCGATACAGTTTGGATTAAATTGGTGGAAAAGTAAGCACTGGGTGTGTGGATGCCATTTTCCCAGCTGGAACAGCTGAAGAGGCTTGTATCCAAGTGAGACAGCTGCCTGTGGACACCATTGGTGCAGATGTAGGTTTTGCTCTGGTGTAGCTCAGGTTGCTGCCTGGAGTGGAAATGGCTGCTGGGAGATGACACTGGGGAGGTGGCTCCATCCCAGCTCTTTGGTTAAACTGGTCGGTGTGGGCAGGGTCAGTGCTGACAGCTCGGTTCTGCCCCAGGTTTGGTTGATGCTCCAAAGGCAATGGACACTTGGGCGATGTTCAGTGCTGGGGCGTTCGCCTACCTGAGGCCCCAAAGCTGGTGGTTTGTGCACCCAGGGCAAGTGGAAATGGTGAACTCTGATTAAAATCAACATTTGCCTGATAGCTGTGCTGAATGTTAAGAGGGTTTTAATCAACGCTACGTGTCACCAGAGCTCTGCGGGTGACATGCTGAGGGTGCTGGAGAGGTGGTGTCAGGGCAGGTGCCAGTGAACCCCCATTCTGCACCCAGGGGTGCCCAGGGATGGTGGGAAGTGTTTCCCTGCCATCCCAGGCTTCGCTATCAGAACATACGATCAGAAATGATGCATTTCCCTTGATTAATTAAGCTAATGGTTATCTGAAAACAAAAATGGCATGGAAGAGGAGACGCATGCTCAGAATGCAAAATGTGATTTATGAAAGGGGAAGTGCGGCTCAACAGACAGCAATGGGAGCCAGTGCAGGAGCGGGGCCGGGCCGCGGCTCCGGGGCAGGGCGGCTGCCAGGGCACAACTTGCTCTTTAGCCAGACAAAGGTAAATGAAACCAACGGGGTTTCTCACAAATAGCAGGTCGTGTCTTTGAACGTGGGCTTGCCGGCTCCGGGCTGGAGCCTGGGCATCACTGCCACCGTGAGCCGGCTCTGCAGCTCCCTTCCCCGGGCTGTAGGTGTGCGAGGCTCTGGGCAATTAATAACTGCTGCAGGTTTGCAGTTAGCTCAGCTCATTAGCATTTCTGAAAATGGAGGGTGTTGTGCTGCCAGTTTTTAAGGAAACACTGTCCCTCTGAGCGTGTGTTTGTGAATTCCCTCCCTGCACCCTCCAGCCCCGGGGCCACAGAAGCCCCTGAAGCACCGTCTATGCCAGCAGCAGCCGTGGTTGGTTTGAGGCACCATTTCCCGGAAACCACACAGCCAGATATTTCTTACTTTAATAGTTTGATCATGTTTATCACAACTCCAGCAGCTTCCTGTGCTGTGAAAGGTGTGATAAGTAGTTACTGGTTTAAAAGCTGCGCCCTTCCCTTGCTGGGCCGGTTGGCTGGGAGAGATGAAGTGTTTGGACATGAGTTTATTTATTCCTGCCACTCTCTTTCCCTAGTAAATGCATTAAACCTAAATGCCTGCTACTGAGCAAATTCATGTGGAGTCCATGGTGACTTCCAATGGTTATCAGAGTGATCCAGGGTGAGATGGAGCATCACCACGCTCCATTAGGAAGACTGGTGTGCGCTACATTTAATGTATTTCCCAGGAATGTGTTAACCTCTGCTTGGTTTGGATTTATTCCAGACAAACATTTGCTGATGTAAAAGGAGAATTTGTGTTCATCTTCGAGCCCTTCTGAAAGGGCCTGATGGATCCACGGGCGTGCAGAGAAGAGGGGCCGCAGCTCTGTGCTGATCCTTTCAGGTTCTCCCCTCCCCATGGTGGTACCAGTGTCTGCACCAGCTCTGGGCTGGCATCCAGCTCCATCACCAGCAGCTGCCGTTGCCCAGTGTGGTTTCAGGAGGTGTCAGTGCGACCCCTGCTCCATGGAAAGTGATGGAAATGCCATCCCCAGGCAATGACTGCGGCACAGTGGCAACGTGGGCCCCAGGGCTGGGTGGAAGGGCTCCCTCCATGATGTGAGGATGCTGTAATGAAGAAGGATGTTCAATAAACACAAAACATAGAGATGATGTGTTTTAATCAGAGTAAGAAACATCCTTGTGGGAACTGGGAGGTTCAGTGTGAGAATGTATCCATACTTCAGATTCAGACTGGGAATAGTAGAGGAGCTTCTCCTCGAGAAAGGCAGAAGGTAGAGGTGGGTGTATACAGTGGGAAGTGGAAGATTTTCCTGGCACTGAGGGCACTCAGTGCTTTGGCTCACACATGGGTGGGGGCAGCTCCTCCAGGCACCCATTGTGTGCATTTTGTGAGATTTTTCCTTTATTTTCCCATTCTTCTCTCTTTTTGCTGTGCAGTGTCAGGAGGTGACCCTGTGACTTTGCTGAATGTGGTGATCTCAGCAGCCATCCTCCATTGGAGAAGTCAGCAACAAGGTAAAACATCCATGGCCATCCATTTTGGGAGGGAAACTCACTGCCTGGGTTATGTTTTTCTAGGCCTCTCCCCTTGAGCACAGCCATGCACGTGTCAGCTGCTATAAACCATTTTCCCTAAACCTGGATCCAGTGTTTAGTCAGTGGGGCTGATCCAGCAGCCAGTGAAGGGCTTTGCCTCATTTTGGTGGGGTTGGCATCCCTCTGTGTGGGAGAGAGGCTGTGGGAGGGCAAGACCAAGGTGCAGCCCTCTCACCAAACTGGGACAGCTGGCACGGGGATGCAGAAGGGGTTTCCCCACTTCAGCCCCAGCCCTGAACTCCCTCGTCTCCCCCATCCCACAGGGCTGCCTCTGGTTTGAGCAGTCAAAAAAGCCTGGTAGTAGGAAATCCTCAGTCTCTCCACAAATAAAATCATTTGGACTCAGCCCAGATTCATGTGAGATGTCAGAGATGGCAGAAGGACACAGCTCTGTTTACGTTTGCACCAGAAGAGGAAGGCAGTTGCACAGAGCTGGCACAACCCAGACCATCTCCAGGTGCTTCCAGAGCCTTGTGAAGTGGCTCTTGATGATCCCCTGTACCTGGGAAAGCTCCTGCCCTCACCCTGAGCTGGGGAGGATCCCATTACAGGCAAAGTGAAGCGTTTCACAAGGTCCAGGAGGCGGCTGGGGCAGCAGTGTCTGACCTAGCCATGGTTTGTGGCATGGCCCAGCCTCAGGCAGTGTCAGTGTAGCAAGGAAGAGCTGTCGTGCAAGCAAGAGTTTGATGGAGGTGGGGGCTGAGGTCCTGGGGCCCCCTCACTGCCCTCCTGTAGGGACTCCCTTGGCTGCTGCAGGGACTGACAGGAGAGGGGACGAGGTGGGGGACATGAGAAGTGGCTGTGGTCAGGTGTGTGCAGCCAGCTAGGGAAAGAGAAGAGGTTGTTGGCGGGTTGGAATGGAGATCAGGAAGGGAAGAGGGACCTGATGATGCAGCTGCTCGTCGGAGACATCCCTGCATCTGCACCAGCACACTGAGTCTCATGGGGACTGAAGGAGTGTTACTGCATGGCAGAGCTTTGGGTGCAAATGGGAGAGAAATGAGGGTCTCTGTAGTGATGGAAGTTTAGGCCAGGCCGTGGCAGGGCTGAGGGTGGCCGAGGTCTCCTCCCTGTGGGCTGGGAGCCGCTAGTGCCTCCCGTTGCAGGGCGAGATCCCAGGCTCACCCAAGAGCCATTTGCCAGCACCTCCTGAGATCGTTTCTCAGAGGAGCTGTCAGTTCAGCTGACACCTTGATGTAGTTTAAAGCAAACTGCAAACATGAAGATTTATTTTTATCGAAGGAGCAGGCATATAAAACATGCTGTGCAACACAGCAGGAAGCACCCTGGATCCCAGGAGCTGGGACTTGGGCATGTGGGGCTGTGCCGTCCCTGTGCGACCCTGCTGGCAGCAGGCCCTGGGCTTCCAGGATGGGGGGAGAGAAGGAAATTTGATCACTGACTGCCAAATCCTCCAGGATTTCCAAACCTTTCAGGGTCTCCAAACCCTCCAAGAGCCCTGCCTGAACACCAGCACCCTTTCACAAGGAACAGCGCTGGTACAGGTATTGACCCAGCCAAGTCTCCGAGGCTGAGCTTCAGCAGTGCTACAGACTCTGTCCCAGAAAGCTCCTGAGGAGTGAGACATGGCCACACTCCCATTTTCCAGGGGGTTTATGCCATGGCCTGAATGTGGCCAGAGCTTCCACAGCATAGAAGCTTCAGTCAGAAGGTCTTGGTTGGAGGAGAGAAAGGGGATAACCTAAACCCTTCAGGGATGTTGCTGTTGTGCTGTAGCAGCCAGGTTGAAGACTTGGATATTATTAGAAAATGCATTAAGAGAAGCCTGGATGGAGGGTCTGAGCTGATGGAAGCTTTAACAAACATCTGTTTAATTTGAATATAAAGACTGCGCTGAGCAAAGAATTCTGGTTGGAAATTTTTTGTGTTCTGGTTTGGCAATTGGAAAGCTCCTGGGCGCTTTGTCTTTGTCCACAGTAGGGATGAGTCTGGGATGTACAGGACAAGGGATGGTGGTGTTTGGTAATGGCTGTGAAATGAGCCACACGGGGAACAACCTGCCCTAAGGAAGGGCCCAGGATTCCGGGGTTGCCCCCTTCCCTGATGCCCAGCAGGGGAATGTGTCACCTCGTTTATGAAGCACGAGAATAGGAAAATCAAATGTCACACGTTGGCTTCGGCAGCCTAGGGGCAGCTCCCACAGCCGTGAACAGCAAATTAGGAGTCAGCGTCTCCCGCTCGCCCGATGTTGCCGGTGCCGGGGGAAAGAGAGCTCATCCCAGGGTCCGCCGGTGGGACTGGGCTGCCCCTGGAATGTCCCGTGGAACCGTGTCACGCCAGCCCCGAGGCAAGACCTGTCCGCAGCCGCTGGAGAGAACGAGGAAGCGGCGAGGGCGAGTGCGGGCTGACCTGGCCACGGCGGGCTGCGGGCGCGGGCTGTGCCGTGCGGGAAGGGCTCGTCCCCGGGCGGCGCGCTGGGAAAGGACGGGCAAACCACGCCGGGGAAAGCGGGGAGCGGCAGAGGGGCGGGCAGCCCTCGGCCCCGGCGCGGGGGAGAGCGGTCCCGACCTCCTAAAAATGCCCTTTGTGATAGACTAGGCTTCGTGTTTCAGAAGATGAGAGTTAGGGGGGTTCCCTCTCTGAATTTCTGGGTCCCCGACCTGGTGCCGCCTCATCCCCTGCACCCTGGAGGCGGATGCCTCTTCCCACTGCCAGTGGTTCTGAGGGGAACGGGCTCCTCAAGTTCGGGGAGTTGCTCGGGAAGAAATACTTCATATTTTGTCTGAAAGAAAAAAAAAGCAATGGACCGTCAGGTTCCTTTTAATACCAAATACAAGGCTAGGGGAGGGGAGGTTTTTTCAATATCAAGGTTCCACTGAAGCATTTCAAAACACAAAATAAATGGTAATATTCACATATGCTTGGAGACGTTAATTTTCACACGTTAGTGTTTTCACATGGCTGAAAAATGAAGGCTGAAGCGTTGTCCCCGCTGCACCCGTCCATTTGCCGTGCGGTGCAAGCCAGGCTGTCATTTTAGCATCAGGAATGTGCACTGGATCCAGCCTAGACACTGTCCTTCCTCCGCCTGTGTTCTTTTGGCACACGAAGTCACCAGCTTCAAACCGGAGAATTCACGGTGGATTGTGCAGCGAAGAGGCTGCAGTGGTCGGACATGAGCGGTGCCACCCCTCTCCCCGGCGGCTGGTGGAATTATTCCTTATCTCGAGTTTAAGGGCTCAACCTGACCCTGAGCCATTTTTAACCCGAAGTGGGAAGAGCCCTCCCTGGGTGTCTCTGCTTTGAAAAATCTTTCATGGCTCCACGGTAGCCGGTTTCCTGATGATTTTCCTTTTTGTAGCTCCACCACCTGAAGCAGACCCACTTTCTCAGGGTTTGATGCTCTGCTGCTTGAAGATGCTTTAACTCTCTGGACTTAGAAATAACTCCTCGAGCAGAGCCCCAACAAGAAGGCGTCTAATCTAATGTATTCCATTTCCATATTTTGTGCTGCAAGCAGCAATTTGTGGTTCAGCAGCAGTGGCTGAGCAGGGACGAGCATTATCGCAGGAATTCCTTCCATCTCATGCCTGAGTATGTGACAAATAAGTCTCGGTCGTGGCACTGTCTCTCTGCTCTCGGGCTGTCAAATTTAACTTTGCCTTCTTTCCTCCTGCCTTTGCCCCGTGCCTCCCCCCCTCGCCGCCCACGGTCCCCGTGACTGAGAATGGCTGCTGGTGCCACGTCCCAAGAGCTGGGAGGTCAGGACGCAGAGTTTGGGGGGCGGCACAGGGGCCGTAAACAGCAGCATCCCGGTGGTCGTGGGCTAAGAGCGGCCAGCCGGGGGCTCAGCACAGCCCGCTGCGAGCTGGAGTTCCACGGGGCGGGGAACCTGCGTGGGGACGCCTGGGACGGCGTCCTGCGAGGGGCTCAGTCCCAGGGGGGCTGCGATGAGCGGGGGGCTGTTACAGAGAACCAGCCCAGTAGCCGCTTGGCGCGGGGCTGAGTGGCTCAGCCATCCCTGGGGGATCCCGGGACCTTTCCCCGCCGGGACAGAGTGAACTCCCAAAGGGCTCCCGAAGTGTCCCCGTTTCCCGGCTCCCGGAGAGGAGCCGTGGCAGGAGGAACCGAGGAGCCTGCTGAACCTGCCCGGGGGACGGGGCCCCCACACCAGCACCCGGTTTGCGGTCAGAGATCGCTCTGTCTCCCTACAAATTCAACACCGCTCGAGGAGTTGAACAACAAACCCCCGCGGCAAGGACCGCCGCGTACGAGCGTTCTCTCGGTGCCACCGGGAGCCTTGTCACTTGGCAGGCGAGGGACAGGGGCAGGCACAGACACGGGCACAGAGACGGCACCGCCGCCGGTGAGGGTTCCCCGCGTGTGCAGGGGACGGAAGGCAGAGTGGGGCGGCGGTACTGCTCGGTGTGTGGCACTGGTGAGCCCGCTTTCGCGTGGAACAGCCTCCGGTAGCTGAGAAGAGACATTGAAATATTGGAGAGGAGTCGAGGAGAGACGGATGGATGGCGGGGGGCGCGGGGAGCTCCAGAGTGAGCCATGGGGTGCCTGGCCTCCCGAAGGGAAGGTTAAGGACATCTTGATCAGCCCATAAAGCTCTGCCAGGGAAGAAATTCAGGGGCTCGGCTGAGCTTTCATCCAGTGAATGCAGACACGGCAGGATCCAGCGGCTGAGTCCGCACCAGCAGGAGCTGGAGCTGGAATGCGGTGCCATTTTCACCGCGTCAGAAAAAAAAAAAAAAAAAAAATCATCCAGGTGGGAGGGCAGAACCCGGCTTGCCTGGCATGGCTGGGAGAGAATTCCTGCTTCTAGCCCCAGTTGTTGCGGCAAAAGTCAAACAGAGAGGGGGTGATCCAGAGCCTGCGGGACAGGGGCGGGCGGTGGGGGCTTAGAGTGGCCCCCCCTGTCTTAAGCCCCGATATTTTATGCACTTCATGGTCCGCCGTGCCCTGCTGGGTTTGTGCCTTTATCAGCAGTTTTTATAAGCTAAATCCCTTCTCTCCAGGGCGCTGCCCGCTCACCACCACACACGGGCACCTCGGGGGCGGGCAGGCGGCTGCGGCGCGGGGTTCCCCCTTACCGGGTGCTCCCACGAGCGGCCGCGGCGCTGCGAGGTGGAGTGTCTGATGGCACCAGCGAGGAAGACAAGCTGAGGTGGGACCACCACCCCGCCTGGGGCCCTGCAGCACTGTTTGTCGCTGGACTGCACAGAGGAGTCAGCGGAGACAGAGAGAAGGAGATGGGGAAACAGAGACGGGGGGGGCCCGGAGGCTACATAGAGAGGAGAGACATTCTCCCGGGAGAAGCTGGAACGGAGCAGGGCAGAGACCAGGGATCCGCCCCGAGTCGGTGCAGCACCGGGGGCTTGGCAAGTCCCGGCGTCGCAGGGAGCCGCAGCGATAAGCCAGGGTGCTGGAGGGGGCCACCAGGGTAGCTGCTGGTGGCGTTCGCCAGCGTTCAGCGCCGGAGGCAGAGTGAAGACCCCCCTAAACACAAGGCAAACGGGCGATCCCGGGGACACCACCCGACTGCGTCCCGCCGCAGGAGGAAACGTCCCGCGGTCCTAGTAGGAGCAGGAGGAAAACGAAACGGGGCCGAGGAAGCGGGGGAGAGCGGCAGCCCGGCGCGTCTGGGGCAGGATGCGGCCCGACCAGAGAGGGGATGCCCGGACCGGTTCGGCCCAGCCCAGGCGGGGCTTCCATCCGCATTGCCGCAGTGACGGGCGGCGGAGCGCGGCCGGGCCGGCGGGCTCGGCGCGGCGCTGCATTGCAGCACTGCAGGAGCCCCCTCCTTCCCCGCTCCCTTCTCCGCCCTCCGCCGCCGCTCGGCTCCGGAGGCCCAACCCGGGGCACGCAGCGGCCCCGCCGCGCTCCTCTCCCACTCGTACGGGGCGTTTGTCGCCGCTCCGCCGGGGTCTGCCGAGTAGCGCCACATCCGACCTCCTCCCCCGACCCCCGAATGCAGCCGTGGGAGAGGCACGCGCACCCACCGGCGGGGTTCCGTGGTTGGTGTCAACCCGGCACTCATCAACCCCGCGCGCGTGGAGGGACCGGTCGCCCCCGTCGTGGCATTTGCTGTCCTGCCAGCCAGTCCCCGCGCCGCCAGTGCTGTCCCGCGGTTCGTCCCAGCCACCTCCGTCCGTTCCCTTGCCACCCTCCCCGGCGGTCTGGCCATGCCGTCAGCCCCGACGGGGCGCCCGATCTCGCGTGGGACAACCATTGTCCCCACAGGTCTCCCGCGAGGGCGTTGGGGTTGGTCCCGCGGGGAGCCGGGACCGTCACCGAGACCGGGCAAGACTGAAGAGTGCTATGCCGGGCGGCACGGCCCCGTGACCCTCCCCGATGGAACTGTCCCCCTGGCCGTCAGGGCACTTGTGCTGTCCACGGGGTGGGCAGAAGGAGGTGACCAGCCCCGCGTCGCCGGTCCGTTCGGAAGGGAAGCCGGAGACCGCCCTCCGGCATCCTCCGCTTGGGGACAGCGGTCTGGAACTCGGCGCTAGCCCCGCGTGACAGGGTCCTGCATGGTCTCGGGCAGTGACGACCCTCGAGTGCTGCGTGCGCGGGGCGCGAAAGACAGCGAGGCGATCCCGGTGGGAAGGTGCCGGCGGTGGCCGCACGTCCCGGGACCAGCCCCGCTACCAGGTGCGGCGCGGCGGGGGTGGGAGGGAACGGGGACACGGGGCGCGGGGGGCGTCCGCCCCGGCACAACGGGGGCCCGTTCCCAAGGCTCCCGCTCTGTCTCTGCTTTGGGAAAACGCCAACACGGTAACAAAATGGCGGGGAAAGGGTGGGATTGTCACGGCGAGCCCTGCGGCGTGGCCGGGCCACCCCCGGCC
>VZRX01013925.1:0-18730 GCA_013398075.1 Notiomystis cincta
GGCAGCCAGTTCCAATGTTTGAAGACCCTTTTGGTAAAATAATTACACTTAATACCCAATCTAAACTTTCCCTGGCACAATTTGATGCCCTTTCCTCTTGCCCTGTGCCTTGTTACCTAGGAGAAGAGGCTGACCACCACCTCGCTACGGCCTATTTTCAGAGAGTTGTAGAGAGTCATAAGGTCACCCCTGAGCCTCCTTTTCTCCAGGTTAAACTACTCCAGCTCCCTCAGCCCCTCCTCATGAGGCTTGTGCTCCAGACCAGCTCCGTTGCCCTTCTCAGGACACATTCCAGCACCTCAGTGTCTTTCTTGCAGTGAGGCATCCAGAATTGGACACAGGATTTGAGAGGTGGCCTTACCAGTGCCAAGTACAGAGGGACAATCCCTGCCCTAGTTCTGCTGGTCACACTGTTTCTGAAACAGGCCAGGATGCCATTGGCCTTCTTGGCCACCTGGGCACAGCTAGCTTATGTTCAGCTGGCTGTCTGCCATCTTTATAACTTACCTTTTGACCTATATTCAAAGCAAAATAAATGTAAATATCTGCAATCTTCTTTTTCCTTCTATTTTTAAGATAAACCTGTAGCTCTCTACTGCTGGCTCTACTCTTGGTGGTAAGTGCACATGATCCAGAAGTTTTCATATCTACAAGAACAATGATCCAGAAGTTCCGAAAAGGACAAAATACTTTAGATAATACATTTACAACTAAGATATAAGGAATGGTTTTGTCTGATGTCTGTCTCATGCCATGTTTTTCACATAAGCAAGCAGAGGCATATTACCAGGTGAAACATTTGAAATGCATTTTCAATTATACTGTTAATATGACTCCTTATTAACAGTATAATTGAAAATGCATTTCAAATGTTTCACCTGGTAATTTCTCTTTGTAGGAAATCTAACTTTCTTCAGTAGTGCATTTGGTGGTTTGGACTGGCTTCCAAAAATCCACTTTCTAGAAGTGGTACTTAAATAGTGTTCCAGAGACTGCATTAGATAGTGAGCAGCTGAGGCAGCTAAGTAGGCTCCCTGCTCTTTCAGTCTTTGAATAGAAAAGGTCTCTTCATAGAGGTAGAAATGTAGCAGTGATGGATAAAATATCTACAAATCCTGTTCTACAAATAATGGTTCTGTTTGGTGTAATGCAGGTCAAGATAAAGCTGTTTGTCAAAAGTCTTGGTTTGTTTTGGGTAATAGCGTATATATGTATTAGCTAGATTCAGTTTGCAGAACTCTCTTCTACAAAGTATTCCTGATGAGGAGACTTTAATAATGGAAAGAATTGACTATTTATATTGATGATCAAGATAAAGATTAGTCCTTATTAAGATAAGTCCTTAGTGTATTGCGTAGGGGAAAAGGACACTAAAAGCTATGGATTAAAAGCCCTTGCACTTGGAAGTAAGCAGTTTGTTAAGAAACAAGCTTGGAAGGAAATTCATCTTTGGATACACAACTTATATCATTGGAGGCTTCCTTACCTCTGCAATTGCTGACATACCAGGGCTCCAATCTGATTTGGAAGTTGCTGATTTCCTAGAAGCATTGGGTCAGATGTTCAGTGTCTTCATTATAGATAAATTGAAAGAAATCTCTCCTAGGTAAGGCGCTTCCATTAGGCAAGTGTCAGGTACAATGGAAAACTTAATTTATGTTTGAATTTGATTTTTATTGTGCTGTACCAATTTGTTTATGGAGAGAGTTCAGCTTTTCAGAAGCTTTGGATATGTAATGCAGAGCTTCTGTTATTTCTCAGCCAACTTTCTAACTTTATCAGTTTGGGTTCTTTGTTCCTGTCCCTGAAGTCTATAGACCAGTTGTATTTTGAATACACACACACACAAACCTTGCAAACCCAAGAATATTTTCTTTCTGTCATAAATGTTGTGTTATGCAATGTTCATGTGTTAAAAATTGTCAAGAAAAACATGGTGGAATAGCAGGGGAGGGGTACTTCACAGTAGTTTGTGTCCTTCTCTTTTACACTGCATTATAAATTAGTCTCTTCCACTCAAATACCCAAACTTTGGAAAACCCGAAGCTAGATGGAGAGTATCATTGTATTCTGCTGACAACTGTGTTGGACTTGATTCACCACTGCATTACAGGAGGAACTGTAGCAGAGCTTTTTGGTAATAACATGAAGATGTGCAGAATCAGCACCTGAATCAGTTTTAATGATGTTTGCAAAGAATATGAATGTTTTATTTTTATTTGTTTTCCACACCTTTATTTTTTTTTTTTTTTTTTTACTTTTCAACAGGATCCACTCTGTGTAGCTATGAACTACAGCCATCAGAATATACTACAGACCCAAGGGCTGCCAAGTTATGTCCTAAATACCCTGTTCCAGAGAGGTAATATTAACAAGTTGTCTGATTTGGGGTGGAGGGAGCAGAGATTTGTTTTGATCATGACAGTTCTTTAGAAAATACCAACACATGTTCACTCTTACCAGGCAGATATTTTAGTGTATTATTATATGTATTTACAAAATTGTATTTTTTAAAAGGTAGTGAAAATAACTGTCAAAGAAAAACCCAAATTATCCATGTATGTTACTGAAACTATTGAGCTGGTATCTTCAAATTCTCTTGTCTCATGTGACTGACACTATTCTAAGTATCAGCTGTTTTACTGCCTTTCACCCTATCTATAGCCAGCTGCCTGTCAGCAATGCAGATCTGAGACAATCATGGAGCATTTTTAATCTTTGGGAGGCAAAATTATGTAGGGATGCACAGCTCTCTGTAGCATTCTCTTCTTATACCTTACCTCAGCCAGTCAGACAGATGCAAATTGCTTCATTTTTTACTCTTCCAGTCCGCAAATGACTAATGTAAGGATAGTCAAGTACCAAAAAGAGGACTGTATTTTATTAACAGATCATTTTGAGGTTTTTTGTTTTAAATGTTTTAAATTAGACTGCTGGTTGTGAAATAGGATTGCAAAGTTCATAGCTTCATAAACTCTTCTAGCTATGCTGCCTATGGACCTGTAGAGATGAGCACTTCTGAGAAAAGAAGTGATCTGATAGCTGTTGCACACAGCCTTCTGTCAGTAATTGCACTAACCTGAGGAGAACTATGTTGTGTTTTCTCAAAATTTAGCTTCTCAAATATACTCAGTAGTGGGTGGTAACTGCAGAATCTTTTCTTATGCATAGTTTTCTGTTTTGTTTTTAGTAAATGTCATATTTGTGTCAGTTCTACAAACTCTGATTTTAAGTCTTTCTTGTATACATGTTATCTTCTCCACTGAATTTTTTTTTTTATATTATAATGCCCATAAGTGGCAGCTGGAATATTAACTTTTTTTTTTACTTTTCCCCATATAGATTAATATTCCATGCAGCTAGCCAGCTGTTACAACAGTAATACAAAAGCAAATGAAAACTTCAGTGCCAGCTTGCATACTGAAAAGGCTCGTTAGTCCTAATTTTTGCCAGAATTATATTGACTTCACATTGTGTGTTCCCATGTCATTCAGTCTCAATGAATATAGCTTTGTAAGAAAACAGAAGGATAGAACAATGTGTCAGAGCTCTAATGATGCTATGTAAATTCCTCATAAAAACTACCTCGAGTTATTTTTAAAAAGCTACTGATTAGGTGGAGTATTTCCCCTTTTTGATACGTTACTACTAAAATGTACAATACTTTTGAGTATTTTTGAGATTGAAAAGCCTGAACTTAGTGCCCTAAGGCAAAAAAGGCCAACATCATATCTATAAACCACTGGGTTTTAGGTTTTTATAGTTAAATTATTAAAGTAAGTGTAATTTGAAGGAGAAATGGAATCATGCTGAGACAACCAAATGAAAACCCAACATCTTGTTGACTGAGGCATTCAGGAAGAACTTACCTAACAGTCAGATTTGATTTGTGTCATGATTTAACCCCAACCAACAATCCAGACCCCCACAGCCACTTACTTCCCTGCCAGGAGGACTGTGGAGAGAACTGGAAGGTAAAAGGTAGAAAGCTTGTGGATTGATACAAAGATAGCTTAATAGGGGAGGGAAAAGCTGCATACACAAGCAAAGCAAAACAAGGAATTCATCACTTGCCATGGGCAGGAAGGTGTTCTGCCATCTACAGGAGAGCAGGGCCCCATCACATGCAACAGTTACTTGGGACGACAAACACCATCACTCCAAACATGCCCTCCTTCCTCTTTTTATATCCTGTGCACGATGCCATGTGGTCTGGAACATCCCTTTGGTCAGTTGGGGTCACCTGTCCTGGCTGTGTCTCCTCCCAACTTCCCTTGCATCCCCAGCTTCCTTGCCAGCTTGGCCGTATGAAAAGTATTTTTCAGGCCTTGGCTCTGTGTGAGCCCTGCTCAGCAATAACAAAAACAACTCTCCATTATCAACACTGTGCTCAGCACAAATCCAAAACAAGCTCCATATCGGCCACCATGAAGAAAATTAACCCTGCCCCAGCTGAAACCAGCCCAATCTGTCAAGGTTTATAGGAAGGAACCCTCTGATTCCCATTAGTTCAGTTCCATGGGATGGAGGTAAGCATACGGTGTCCCTCGATGTTTTCTGTTTGGTGACCAGGCTTTTTACCAGCCTTCAGATGAGGCTGTCAATGGACTCTTACCACCCATCTTCAAGGTAGTATGTCCAACTTTGGCAGAGCAGTACAGTCTAGCAGTGCAGTCAGCAGTATGTGTTTCTTCCACACCCAGCCTATATCAGCCTCAGTACACATGACTTCATGTTTAGAGGACCCTGGAGGAAAACCTGTCCAGACCTTGCAGCATTTATCTATAAACCAGCTGTGCTGAGTTGTGCAACAGACTGCCCTATAGAGGATATGAAGAGCAGCTAGCAGTGGCATTCCAATCAGATTCACTCTCCCCTCACACAAGTTGCTATACTACCCCTGTGTATACAGGGTAGTAGTGAGAGGAAGAAAATCTGAAATGCAATATTTGAGTAATCAGATGGATCTTCTAACTTCATTTGAATAATCCTTTAAAAATACAGCTTCTGAGACCATCATCTGCTGGCTTGAACTTTATTCGTTCTTGTTTATGATTAAGCATCATGTTGCTGTTCTTAGAAATTTGTAATTCCTTTTCAGTAGGTAATATACCAAGATATAATCAAGAGGTCATATAAAATAGCACAGGCCATGGAGGATACATCTATTACTGTGTTTTTTATTAAGACACTTTACCTCACCTACTCATTCAGTCAGAACCACTGAAGCAGAAGCAGATATCAAAAGTGGATTCTCAGGAGTCCCATTTACTCAGGAAAGCTTGTAGTAACACTAACCCTTTTTTTTTATTATTAATTAAAACAAACTTAGCAATTAATTACTGCACATGAAAATAGGTAACTTAGGTAGTGAAATTGCTTTAGGTTAAGGGATATTAGATGAGTTATAAACTCTGATGCAAAAAGCATCTTTTCTTCCATTGGGATGTATTTTGGAAGAATACTTTAATTCCATTCGTTCCCTTTTCAAAGTGAATATTTTTGTGTTTGGATGCAGGAATAACATTCTTTTGCCTATTCCAATCTCAAAATTTGGGCTTTGTTACTGATAGTGACAACTTATAAATGCTCTAGGCTTTCCGCAAAGTTGTAGCAGTTAATAATTAAATAAACCTCTCAAATTTCAATCTTTTTCAGTAATACAGCATATAATGAGCAGCAGTATTCCAAAATAGGTTATGTTTTAAGAGGCTAAGAGGATACATGGTCTGCCTTTTAAGTAGGGCAGCCATCATTATGGGTTTAATTTGTTTTTTAACAACTGTGACTAATGCACAATTACTTCACTGTGCTTAACTGCTGTATTCATTACTACCCAAAGTAGACCATCAATATGAGCATCTCCAAGTGCATTTACCTACACAGCACAGTAATACTAGAACCATAAAATTCACCATCATCAATGACTTTAAACAAAACCCTAGGATCTACTAATTACCTAGATAGGGCAGGTGATCATAATTTCTCCAATCTCTTTACAGAATAATTACACATTAATGGTTTTCAGCATGTCATACTTTGTCCCCAGAAAAACAATGGACGGAAAGCTGGTTTACTCACTACATGTTTAAAATGGTGGTTAGAATTTTGGAAAGATGTGGCCTTAAAAAGTAGTTATTGAGGACAGAAAATTGTTGATTCATAGATCATTGCTGAAATGGGGAAACTACAGAAGATTACGTTCATTGCTGCTACAGTCCGCTGAAATCTTTCAAGTAAGGAAGATTGGGCAGAATGAAACAATAGAAAAGACTTTTTTTCATTGGATCCAATTACAGGAAGGAACATGTAATTCATGTCTGAAATGTAATTGAGAATTGATCAAATGATGTAATAGGCCACTTTGAGATCTGACATAGTTTATGAGCAAGATGGACTGCTACTAAATGGGAGACATTTAGAAAACAAAATCATCCACATTTAAAGGAAAGTTTTTCCTCTCTTGTGTCTTTCTCTGACAGACGTGATAGCAGGTTTTTCAAAGCATTGTGCAAAGTTTAGTGCATAGTCTCAACAGTTTTTTGTGAGGGTGTTTCCAAAATGGTTCAAAGGAATAGAGGCATCCTGGCGTGTTTTGCATAATTTTAACAAAGTTAATGAATATAAACACTGCGATTGTAATATTCAATATAAGAACAAGCTTAGTATGGGGAAAGACTAGGAATAAATACATGGTTTGCTTGGCAGCAGTTGTGAATGCTGATGTTCTTTAGCACAAAATGTATACTCTCAAGAGTATAGTTATTCTGCAATTACTTTTGGTGCAAATATGGGCCAGTATTCCATTCTACCATGAGTGAAAGGCATTGTTTCAGCTGCTGGTTCACCACCTGACACTTGAAAGATATTTAAGTGGAAATAGGAACATTTACTTTCTGAGCCTTGTCATTTAAGGGTGGGAGGGTAATAACATCCTATTGGAATGTACACTCCAGCCTCAGAGGGTTATTTGTAAGAACTGCATCACTTTCCATTATGATCATCCTCATTTCAGCAGCACTTGTGCATTCAACACCTGGTTTCTGGTTATGATGTTATAAGGGTGGAATGATTGCATCTATTCACCTTTCATTTGTGTGTTGATGTGGCATTTATATTAAGTAGGAGTAATTTTTTTTTCTGATTTTTTTTTCTTGTGTCACCAGTGCACCTATTCCATTCTTCCATCGCTGTGCTCCTGTGAACATTTCCTGCTATGCCAAGTTTGCAGAGGCCCTCATCACCTTTGTCAGTGACAGTAGTGTCTTACACAGGCTGATTAGTGGAGTTATGACCAGCAAAGAGATTATAATGGGACTTTGCTTGTTATCACTAGGTAATTGTTTTTCTCATTACTAGCTATTTCTTAGTGTACTCCAGTAGGAGATTGCTAACACACTTAAACACAAAATGAGCAAAAAACATGTATAATAGCAACAATCCCTTAGGAATTTATTCTGAATGCTTTTTTTTTAAATTTTATTTGAGAGCTGGGTAACTTATTCAGAAGTAATATACATATGCATTCCTGGTTTTGTTTCTCTTCCACTCATTACAATATAGAGGATGCATGGCTGTTAATTAGCCAGCATTAGTTTTGATAAAGTTACGAGAGCATCCACTTTTTCCTAATTTTTATTATAGTATTCCCCTTTTCCATCTGTAGTAGTCATCTTCTACCAACTCAGGTCCTAATGAACCCCTCCCAAATAAAAAGTATAGATTGAGAAATGCACAGTAGCACACTCCTGTTGAATGTTGGGGATTTAATTTGTTTTATTAAACATACTTGTGCAAAGATATGAGAACTTTCAGAGTGAAAACAAGAAAATTAGGTGCCCAATTGTTGCACTGTATGTTACCTCCTTCTTCCCCTTCCTCCAAAATGAAAAACTTCAGGTCTTTGAAAATCTCAGCCTTGTCTGAAGAGCTGTAAATTCCCAACAGTACAGAGGTGCTGAATTGTTTCTATAGCTGTGAGATGCCTCTAGCCTATAGAGTGACACTTTGTAGTAGACTGAAGAGCTGTTTTAACAACGTCATCTTGCTTAAAGTGGAATGTTGCCCACCCACATAAATTGCTTTCCTAGTGAGTCTGGTTTAGTCATACAACGTATAAAATCTGAAATCCTAAAATGGGAGGATCAAGATATTAGCTATGCATATGAGCAGTGTATCATTTAGAAAGAAACACTGCAAAGCTGTATCAGATATAGGGGTCCTTTGTTTTCAGTTTGCTTTTGTGTTTACAAAAAGAGGGGAAGGGAGAAAGGGAAAAAGATGCTAGATACCATTAACGCCCTCTACACACACATAAAAGACCACTGTGTATGTTTCAACTGTAACTGGAAAGCTGTTTATTTTTACATCTTCACAGCTTCAGTATTTGTTATAATGTTAGAACGCTGTTTGGAATCCGAAAGCTAGTGGCTAATTCACAGTGCTACTGTTCAGTTAGTGCTACAGAAGTTAGTGCAGAATTTACATATAGTTAATTTTAAAAATAGTTTTTATAATTTCATAGTTAAACAGAAGTTGTTTATTTTAAAACAATGGGTTAGACTGTGATGTAAAAAGCCAGGTTCCAGGGGCTTGCATGTAACTGCTGAACACAAATGTGTATATGTTAAAATAATGAGTATGTGCTTGTACACACCACTCACTTAGCCTTAGCTGGCTGTATAGTTTTTTACTTATGACTGGCATGACATTTTGGAATACACAGATATCATATTAACTGCACTTGTTTGACATGTGTATTTGAGTGCAGACTCTGCTCTGGTCCTCAGGAGGTGTGCTCATGTTACCAGACTCTAAGTACTGTCATGTCTTGCTATCTGTTTGGTCATTGTCTAAGTACATCTCCGTCTGTATGCACGCATTACATCTTGTATTTAGCATATTGTGTAGAATGTTTATGCTCCCTTTGTTTTAGTCAACATTATCAAAGCAGTTGTAGAGGTGCCTCATTTTCTTAACCATCTATTCAGTGAGTTTGTAAGCCTCAAAAATGAAATCTGTCTCTAAAAATTCTGTTGGCAGGCAGTTATCTTAGTATAGTGGGAAAATTAGGAAGGCTATATCTACTTGAAGTAATTAGTCTGCTTATTTTGTTTGTCTTCTTTTGCAGTGTTGTCCATGATTTTGATGGTTATAATAAGGTACATTTCAAGAGTACTTGTCTGGATTTTAACAATCCTTGTCATTCTGGGATCACTTGGTAAGTCTTGTTTGTCTCCTGGTTTGATTGTCCAGTTCTAATCCTTGTGCTCCATGTCCTCAGCCCAGCTACATCCCACAGAGAAATTGATCATGCATTTCCCTTCAGCATTTTTTTGAGTCCCTTTCAAGATGCACATTAAAAATGCCACCTTAGTAACTGCACACCTCTCTCAGAGAGTACCTTGCTTCTTGAATATTTGCACACCCTGCTTGGCAGGCAATCTTCATGTCAGCCTAGCTCCCTAGAGCCTACAGGTGTCAGTGCACGAGATTCCTCACAGCACTTATAGCCTACACGTTGTCTGCTTCTTAACCTGCCTTCCAAATAGGTCAGTAAAGCAGCTAAGCCTGGGTGTGTCTGATGGCACTCCCACACCATGGCTGGTGCATGAAGAAATCAAAGGGCAGCTATTGCTTATGCAGCTGAATATGTTTACAACTCTGACATGTTCATCAGCCCTTCAGTTCTCTGAGTAGCTCTTTAAGACTTGTTCCTGAAGAGAAGAAGTAAAAGTGCTTGTCTAGCAAATCTAATAAAATCCTTTTATTTCCATATCACTCAGGAAGACCTGAATGACCTAGATCATGTGTGAAATGCAACCAGCCGTGCTATCTTGGAAATAACCAAAGGTTGTCTGTTCCAAAATTATGTAGCTTATGTGAAAATAGCCTTATTTTATCACATTAGCTTTTAAATTTGTAAAATTAAAATTTTCTACACTTTTACTGAGTAGCTAAGCCAAAATGTCTGGGCAGATGACTGTAGGGAAGGAAAAAAATAGAATAATCATATTAGGAAGCATTAGTGATTTAATTCTTGCAATTCATGACTGCAATGGATGGCAAAAATCAGCAGACCATCTATATTTTTTCAAGATCACTTTGATTTTCTGCTTAATGGCCTACAATCTGTGACCAGGGAAAAGGAAAAATACAGATTTTTTTTTTCATTTATATTCTCTTTAGAAGTAAGCAACCAATTTGAGTGAAAGACTTATCTTACTGGTGTCTGCTACTATGTTCTAAAAAGTTTTATCCATTACACAGCTTGAATTAAAAATCTTTCTTTTTTGACACATACTGCTTATTCTGTCTTGACTCTGTTTAGAAGATGTCCGAAGAGCATTCTTCATTTTAGACCTGAACAGAGTACCTTCAGAAAAACATGTGATCACAGAATCACAGAAAGGGTAAGGTTGGAAGAGACCACAGAGGCTCATCTGGTCCAACCTCCCTACTAAACTTCTGCATTTGATTCAGAAATATCAGCAGAACAGAGAAGGACACTTAAAAGAGAAATGTACCAGAGAGGAGAGGTTATCTGTCTGAGGGGCTGGATACCTGTGTTCAAGCAAAGTTCTGCTGTGGAAAGGCAGCTAGAATAGGAGAACGTTAATATGGCCATAAGGCTTGGATTTCATAACAGGGGTGAGAAGATAGTACCTCACTTTGTATTTGCCTCCTGTGCCTTTTACTAATTTTTTTTCCAGTGTCCAAGACATTGTCTGAAGAAAGTTTAGCTATATATCACTAGGCTGCTGTTTCCAGCATCAAGCTGATGCTTTTTGTTTCGGTTAGTGTTCCTAGGAACGGTAGACTCCTTGTTTTGTTGTTCTTGCTATTTCACGTCCTAATCCAAAGGTCCATCTCTGTTCCCCCACTTAAATTCTTACTTTGTGCATTATTATACACACGTATACATTCATACATACAGGCTATGACAGAACTATTTGTTCTTCCTTTTGTTCCTATTACCTGTCTAGTGGGAGCTGTGCTAATCATTGTTAGGGCTCCCCATGAAGTAGTCCTTCAATGCAGTTTGCCCTAAAACACAGAGCGAAGGTTCTGCAAGTCTCTTAAGTGGTCATAGTATGGTGAGACACTGAAAAGAGCATATTCACTTGAGAAGAGGGCAACAGAGGAGAACTAAGTACTTTTCCGTCCTCTCAAGTTCCTTTTGGGTTGAGCATCAGTGCTCTTGAGCGTTCAGTATTCAGTACCAGACTAGACTTAAAAGGAAAGAACTGTTTTATTTCTCTGAAACAAGGTGATATGTGTCACAGAGATGATGGATCATTCATTTATCCTTTTTGTTTTCTCACTAAAACATAGGTGGTACAGGAGTTCTGTGGTGGCTTTATGCTAAACAACGAATATCTGCTGGTGCTCTTGAGACCCAAATAGCCAAAGACAATCTTCAGGCTCTCTTGATCTATGCCATTGCAGCTACAGTCTTCACGGTATGCTTTGCTAATGACTGTATTATTTTCTTGTTCTTGTCTTCCTGTTGGTCTCTATTTTTTTTATTCAAGTGAAAGTGTTGTATTGCGCACATTTTGGAACAGTTTATTTCTGCCACAATTTCCATTGAAGTGATTTTCTTTCATTATGTTATTTTTGTGACTTTCAGGAACTGTTTTCTAATACCTGATTATGAGTCAGGGGAGACTTTCTAGGAACTGTTCTCTAATATCTGGTTTTGAGTCAGCAGAGACTTCTAACCGTGCAGCTACTTCCATCTACTGTAAAATGTCCACAGGGACTTCCAAGAATAGGTACTATATTGGACTGCCAATCCAAAGAGATTTTTCTTAAGTTCTCAGTTCAGAGGTACTTAGTCATTTCACTGTATTTAAAAGTCTTTAGCCTGCTTCTGAAAGAAGTTGTTCTCAAATCGTTGTGAACTGAAATACTAAGACTTATTATTGAACCAGTTTATCTTCTTTGGGCCTTGCTGTTCATTTCAGGGTCACTGAATTTACTACCAAAAACTGATAATATTTGACTAACTTTACAGGAATTGTAGACTCCCTTTTTTGTTCTTGGTTTTTCACATCCTAACCCAAAAATTCCTCTCCGTTCCCTCTCCTAGATTCTTACTCCCTATGTTATTTTATATATATTATATATACATCCTATAAGACCACCACACCATAGTCAGATACAAATTTTAAATTACCTTTCTTTAAGGTAGTTAAAGGTTAAATCTTGCCAATTTCACTGCTTTGTAAAACATAATTGAGGATAGAACCTGGTCTTATCTCATCAGCTTGATGCTGATGATGATTCCAAGTACATAATTATGAGAATGGAATTCCCCAGAAGTATAATTTGGAAAATAATTTATCACCAGAAGAGGCTGGTAGAGGTTCTACATTTTGATCTTGTGATCTAATAGATAGAGTGTGTGTTAATGTGTTTGAATATGCTAGCTGTGCAAGGGAATAGCTTGATTCTGTTTCAGTACTCTAAAACGTGATTTGGAAACTTCTCCCTCTAGGTTATCTTGTTCTTGATCATGTTAATTATGCGCAAAAGAGTAGCTCTCACCATTGCCTTGTTCCACGTGGCTGGCAAGGTCTTCATTCACCTGCCGTTGTTAGTCTTCCAGCCATTCTGGACATTCTTTGTGCTTATCCTCTTCTGGACATACTGGATCACAGTCCTGCTTTTTCTTGGTACTACAGGTAAGCAGCTGTCACTTATTTTAAATAAATTTTGCTTCATTTTTGTATGATTTCAAGCAGAGTTGGCTGAAAAGCATGTGGGAATCTCAAGGATAAAAGCCCACTTGTGCTTCTACTCCTGTCGGCTTCGCCGACTTCAGAACACTTTTCAAGAAGGTTATTGTGCATTTGAGTCTTCATTTCCAGCATGGTACTTAATGTGTTAGGCTGGCTTTTTGATTTGATGCAAGTTGGCTTGCTGCAAACCACGATACTCTATTAATAAAACTGCTATAGCAATTTTTCAAATAATTCCCTATAATTTTACACACACAAGTTAAAAGACAGCATAATCTTGGAGCTAATGTCACCAAGTACTGTACAGTACTCACACAGATGAGTACATAGTAAAGGAAGGGCCATTGCACACAATTACTGTCTCCCACAATGTAAATATTGTGTAATTAGTTTTCAGTTGTTTGTAATTCCATTAGGTGTACAGTATTATTCCAGAATCATTAGGGAGATTCTTCTGCTGTTTGTACACTGTATTCTGAGAGCAGCCAATGTATTCTTAATTCTTGCTTGCTCTTCAGTACATTTCAGGGTCTAGCAAGACCTTCTAGAATTTATCAATCATATATGTCCAAATCTTAGTTACTTCAGGAAAAATACACAGCAGATGCTTTTTAAAAAGTCCGTTATTTTGCAGTACATTGTAGGCAGCAGACGTCATTCATTATTAAATGTCTTAAAATTTTGAAATGTGTTGTTTACTACTGATCTAAAAGTAGCAGTGTTTCAAGTCACAAAGCTATTTCACAGTAATACAAGATAAGTATTTCTCATATCCTGAGTTCTTAGCAAGAGTTGGAGGCAATAGAATTCATATGTTCTTGTTCTCATTACTGATGGAATTTTTAGTTTCCATTGCATGCTGTGCTATGTGCAGAAAACGAGCACCACTGAAAGTCTCAGCCCTGTGCTTCACTTTCTGAGTCAGACCACTGCACAGGCACTAAATTTGTAGCAGAATGTAGTCTGATATTATAGTTAACTGACAGAATCTTTCAATCAGCCTTGATTTTGCAAAAACTAATTTATCTGTTTAGCTTATATGCACTCAATATCATCACTGTTATCAGTTAAACAAACTGTGCAAATAAGGCCAAATTCTTGTTCGCTGAAACCAGAATTATTTCAATAGTCAGCTTACTCATAAGAATACATTTATTTTATATGTAAGTATAAAAGCATAACTAGGAATGCAGATAACATGCTGTCAGTGCTAAGTAAAAACAATGGGTTTCAAGGTAAGCTCTTTATACACACAAAGTTACTTGCAGTGTTTTTCTGAATCTCATCAGCTGTTCGTGTTGTATAAAATGAAACATCTCACTGTGCATTAGCACATTAAAATAGAGCTTATCCTGGGAGTGTTCTGACATGCTGTCAGTCTCTGTACGTCATATTTCTTTCCATATTAGACAAAGTCAATGAATTTTTGAATATACTAAATCATACAGTTAGAATTTCTAGGGCTGTTCCATATGTCTGTTGATAGCTTTAAAGCTACAAAAGCTTACCACAGGGCAAACAAAAGTGATTGTTAATGTTGACATCTAGATGTAAGGAGCTGATATTGATTCCTGTTATATAAAAAATACTGATAAAGCAGCAAACTCAAATTAAGAATGACTGAAGTAGACTTCTGTTATGTTTAACTATATGAATTTTTGCTATGAGAAGGTGGTTAGCTGCGGAAATTTTTTTAGTGTTTTTTTTTTCAAGTAGCATTATACTTGCTGTCTCAAAAGCTCTACCTTTCTTAAGAACAATCTTCCTAAACATGGCATATGAAACTATATAAGTAGAAACTAGAGGGGTTTCTGCTGTAACTGGTTATGAACTGCTAATACCTATGCTTCCTTCATTGTGAGTTGATGTAAGCATAATTTTCTTTTTTACACTCATTTATTTCTAGGTAGTCCTGTCCCAAACGAAGAAGGATTTGTTGAATTTCGGATGGCAGGTCCTTTGAAATACATGTGGTGGTACCACGTAGTGGGACTCATCTGGATCAGCGAGTTTATCCTAGCCTGTCAGCAGATGACAGTAGCAGGGGCTGTTGTGACATACTATTTCACAAGGTAAGGGTAACTTAGAGAGCTCTATCATGAGTAGCCAACACTTAGCAGAAATAATGAGGAACAGGGGTTCTGGGGAGAATGCTTGTGTCCATTGCGAAAGCTGGGGAATAAATTGCCTTGACTCTTTTTAAATGATGTAAAGCCCTGAACTATCTGTTTTACCAATTATAGATGCTGTTCTTGACATATAAAACTTGCAATGTTATTTGCCTTGTAACCTGTTCACATTCTACAGATATGGATGGTTGTTTACAAAGTAAGCTGCACCTGGAAGGTTGTCTGTTTTGCTAATAATTGATGCTGGTGAGATCTATAGAGGCTAAAAAAGTAATGAAAGCAATCGATTGTTATTTTAATTGCAAAACAGTGCCCTTTAAATTATTGACAGTGCTTCACTAATCTCCATTAATCTTTCTTTCACAGGATTACTTAAGATCTTTTTAGATTCATCATTTACGTAGAGATTCTGACAAGATTATATGCAAATAAAAATTCATGTAAAGCTCCATATTTCATTGTTGTATTTGTGAACTAAATTGTGTATTTTTTTTAATATTATCTGCAGTTATTTTTCAAGTGCATTATTCAGATCACAAATCTTTAATTGGCTTGTCTTTTTAAATGAGGCTGTTATCTGAACTACATTTGACTCCTTTTTCTGCCCTACTCCTTAAAACAATATCAAAAGCAAGGAATCAATTTACTGTGCTGTCAGAAGTTTTGTTATTTTACTAGTGATGAAGTTCTCCAGTATATCAGTGAAATATATCTATAAAGTTATTACAAGATGTTACAGGGATGTAATCTTGTGAATAATTAAACTAGATTGAGTGCGGAATGAGGAAAATATGGAGGAAAGGGAATAGCTCTGCATTGAAATAGATTGCTTAGCAACATGTTTGCTTCATCTGTAAGTTTGTATATTTCCTGTCACCTGAGGGTGAATGATTTTTATTTTATCCATACCCTTTAATTCCATAACAGCAATTTTATTTTAAGTTAGTAGATACTCATTTCTCTCTACTGTTATCTTCTTTTTGCATTTTAAGGTACAAGCATAATTTGAAAAGCGACTTGTAAAAATGGAAAAGGCGTTCATTTGCACTTGCCCATTATTTTGCATATGAACAGCTTTCCAAATGAAATGAGATGAGGTTATCCATGGAGAAATGTTTTATACGTGTTCACTGCTCATTCACCTTAGCGAGATGGATTTCTTTCAACTCAGGCAATAAAAGGCCTCAAAGTGTTTTGCATTACAGACTTTGCCCTGAAAATTAGGAAGTGTTTGGGTTGCCTGGCCATAAGACTCAAGCCATTTATGTGATTGTGCCCAACAGGGAGTAAAATTTGTCTTCCCCTAAAAGTTAATTGAAAGAAAATACAGGGTAAACCTATTTTAATCATTAACATCTCAGGATTACATTATGCAGCTTTTAGTTTCATGGAACGAAGAATCTACTTTTACTGTATTTTCCAAATAAAATTCTCATCTCTCCCAAGCTGGGGAGTTCCTTTATTTTTTGAATATTAGCACATGTTTCTTAATATGCTTATTATCATGCTCTTATTTCTAATAAAGAAGAATGATTCTTTAAGTGTTTAATTAGTGCTACTCTTTGAGAGAGATGTGAGTTTCTCGGTAGAAAAGAAAAATTACTTGAAACCATGAAAGTGAGTATTTATCTGATAAATTAAAAATATTATCACTACATTGCACTAAATAACTTGTTTTAAGGCTCAGGCCTTGGTATCTTGAGGATATAATAGCTAAATCAGAAATGGAAAAAATTTGAGGAAAGAGTTTACCTGATAAATTAGTAATATCGTCTCCAAAGTCTACACAAAGATCTCCAAAAGAGCAAGAGGAGAAGAAGGCAAGTTTACCAGTAGTCTGACTAAAAACGTATTAGCACAGTTTCTTACTGTTTTGGAAGGTTTTGAATTGCACACCATCTGAGGTAACTTTATGAGAACTGCCAGTTGTTAACAGTGGTAATACAGCCAACTGCTAGGAAGACTACCTGTCACCAATGAGTGTTTTCAGTTGCCCAGAGAATCACTGGCCAAGGTGTTGGCAAAAGCAGATTAATATAGAAGTTAAAGTGCGACAGAGTTCACTCTGCTACTTAGTAGATGGTTAAAGCACACTTGAAAAAGGAAAAGTAGGACTAAAATCAATTAATCTGAAACTAAATCTGAAATTATTTATGTGGAAGCTGGGGATGGAAAAAGATTAAGGATGAGAAAGGATAAGGATAAAAAGGAATGAGGGAGACCTTCCCACTGAATCACAACGTTAGGAGTGGACCCTATTGCCACTCTAGCCCCAGACTTCACCAACAGCTTAGGCCTAAAGAGTTTAACACACTTAATATCGCTTAATCAATAGCATAATTTACCAATTTAGCAAAAGGGTCTATAGAATTTACTATGAGCACAACAGTATCTCAGTTACTTAGGTCTGACTGACTTACTAATGTAACATTCATAGTACATTTTCCGTATCCCATTCACACTCACATGTGTAGGTACAAGGTATGGACCCGTAAAAATTCCTCTGAACTTCAGTGAAGTGCTCAGGTCAGGTGCCTCTGCAGCTTCTCAAAAGGCGAAGGGTTGAGGCCTAAGGAGTGGGGTGCCAGCCCAGGCTCTGCCAGCAGCATTGGACATTGGTCCTCTGAGTATCTCAAACTTGAGAGTTCAGTGGCTGAGAAACGCCCCACTCAGAGGGAGGTGCTGGTCACAGCCCACTACGGTCCAGGAGTTTATGGGGTTGCAAGAGAATCTGCTTTACTCACAGTAATTTTACATCCTGTCCACAATTCAGGTCTGTAACTTTCCTTGAAAGTTCAATAACAGAAATGTTTCTCCACCTAGGTTGATATTTTGCCACAAAAAATAAGTTTACAAGGCTGTTTGTTTAAAAACAGGAGCTCATTAAACAGGACAAGTTCCTAGGAGCAGGCTGTGTTTCTGATCAGTTTGAGGACCCGAGCCTAGGTGCTCTTTGTCAAGACAGAGGCCTAACAAGCATTTCTGAGATAATAATGCAGCCCAAGGTGGGAAGGAACAAAGGAGATGCACCACCACACTACCTCGTGTGAGTTATGAATCTATTTAAACAGAGACAAGCAAAGAAAACTAAGTCTCTGTGAATAAAATGGATCAAACACAGAATGGTTTGAAATAAACTTCAACACTTGATTAAAACCAAAGGAGGTTAGATGTTGGTGCCAAAAAAATGGATACATTTTATTTAATAGTAAAAAGGGCAAAGGGAAAGAAAGAGAAAAGAAAGAAAGAAAGATGCAGAAAAAGAGCAGGGTGGGGAGGAACAGGGAGAGAGACAGGAGTTAGATAGAAACATATCATCCTTCCAAGAGCCCCAGTGACATCTTGTGGCTTCCCTCTGTCTGGTCTTCTTGGTAGTGAGGGTCTCCCGCACCCCACAAAGTGTAGAATCCAATGGATTAATACACATTTGGGCAGGTGGGAATGCCTGGAGAGGGCAAGTTTGACACTATCCCTTGCAACACTGTGGATCTGTTGCATCATGTTGCAGTGCTCCAGTGCAGGATCTGGGGACCCCTTTCGGGGGGAACCTTTGGTGGGCCATGACACCCCTTCTGCTGTCATTCACATGGATGTCCTGTAGGCGCGGCTTTCCTGGGTGAAGGGGCCCCTGCAGCTGGGCCAGTCTGCACAGCAGAGTATTAGTGTTCACTGCCTCTCAGCAGAAGCTTTTTCACCACACACCCAAAACCTCTTCTTCCCACCCCCAGCCTGTGGTGTGAAGGTCTATGTAAGCCTGGCAGCTGATAGCCCTGGCACTGTGGTCTCCACCCCGAAGGTGTGAGGCTTAACCCTCCTGTGAATGTATTCTTTGCCCAGCCCAGACTTGAGTCACTT
>VZRX01013939.1:9927-22203 GCA_013398075.1 Notiomystis cincta
TGTTGCACCATATGAGAAAAACAAAAAAAAAAAAAAAAAACAAAAACAAAACCTTAATCTTAAATTCAGATTCTGAATAGACATGTAGGTGCATTTCTGTCCTTTGGCTTATCACTACTCTCACTGTGATTTCCCTCTGTCTACTGTGCCAATCTGACTGCTACCCTAATCCCCTCTGCCAGCTTATCTCAAAGTTTTTCATAATGCCTCCTCTTAGTCACACAAATTCTGTCTTCCCTTGCTTGCTCCACCCAGCAAGTACTTCACTGATCAGCAAAGCAGCCAGCCCCCTGCTCAGGAGTCACCAGACAAAGCAACCCTGATCAAATTCCAATTCAATATTCCCTCTCTCAGTATTATACTGCACAGCATCTCCTGACAACCTACAGGGAAAATTAGAGAAAAGTCCTTGCTCATCTCCTGAACAGAAAATGCTTACTTCAGTCAGCCCATGACAGTTTTGTGAAAATTCAGCATGCAACAATCAGCATTGTAAAAGAGCCTAGTAGTCAGTCTCTGAAAAGTTTTTATGATGTGTCTGAGCTGCAATTTCAGAAAATTATGCTTTTGTTAAATCTGGACAATTGTTCTTATAATCTCAAAGGACAGTCTTCTATAGTCAATAGCTTGAATTCTACCAAATGACAAAGTTTTTAGTAAACTAATGTCAAATGGCATAACCACATGGAGTTTGGCCGTTCTCTTATGCCCTTTAACAAAGGCATGCAACGAGCATGAAAATTCTGCCCAAAATGCTTAAAGCTTGGCAAGCTTAATCTCAGGTCAAGGGTCCCATAATAGAGACAATTACCAAATTAACATAAGTATCATTAGGTGGCAATGAAATTTCCACAAAGAAGCTTTCAAGTCCTTACACAGGGCATCCTGTGAGTTTTGGACTCAGTGAGGGCTGTCAGGCAGTCAGTGGCACACAGTTGGATGGTTAAAATACAATAGAATCCCTTCTATAAAGAAGTTCCATCTGAACATAAGCAGAATGAATCTTGCATATTAGCCAGCCATCAGCCAAATTTGTAGTGAAAAAAACCCAAAACAGAACCAAAAACAAACAAACAAACAAACAAACAAAACACTAAATAAATAAATAAATAAATAGCTTAGAAAATAGTGAAGGTCATGTATACAACACACAGATTTTACACTCTTGAGAATACATAGGAAGAAAGCTAATACTCCTGATCACTGGACTGCAAATAAGTGAAGTGGAAAAAATGAGGAATTAAGATGTACAAAATAAATTTCCAAGACCAAAGATTGCTTAAATAAAAATTCATAAAAAGACATGTCTTCCTCAGGAAGGATAAATACTACAACTTCAGAGGCGGAACAAAGTGAAGTGAAATAGGTTTCTCATAACAGTTAAATTCTTGAAAGTATACCTAAATGCAGTTCTGTGCTATGCAAGCGAAATTCAGAGCTGATTTATGTAAGTCCAACTCTGTTTAACAAAGTTGTTTAGGTTTGATTTTAGAATTTTTGATCATTATAAAAGTTACTCTGTGAAACCTAAAATGAAAAGTGTTTTTTCTTCTAAGTTCTCCCTAGTGAGAAATTGAACATTAGTGATCATTACACAGATATTAAGGGATGTGGCACGTTGAGAGGGAACTCTGACTCCTCACTTCCTACACTCCACTGGAACCTGCACCTTTCATCTAAAGTATCAAAACATATGTTTTATTTTTGTAAATGCTTGCCAACATTATGAAAAAGGAAAGAGGAAACACATCTCAGGGTCTGTTGTGTTCAATTCATTTGGAAGGATATATTAAAGTGAATATAAGTTACGTTTGTAAAACAATAGAGAAATTAAAATCTGGGTATGAAGAGAAGCACTTAGATACTGAAGAGACAGAATTTATGTATTTTAAGTGGAAAAAGAAAGGATTCTGGAGAAAAAGTTTGCAAAGTTACAATGACAAAAGTGGTATTTTTTCAGCTACCAATGAAAGCAAGTATGTAGCTAAAATGTCAATGTTTTTGCCCCAAAGGCCAATGTATTATGCTACTACTTCACGTATATGCCTTCATGTATAACACAAATTTGTACAAATAAGTCACAGCAGAGAACCTAAAGGGCACAATTCTTTGTTCCTTGGGGCTGATGTCAATGATAACTCTCTCTGACTATAACAAAGAAAGTTCAGGCTTCCAGTGAACTGGGACCATTAATCAATTTATTCTGTGTGTGATAAGTTAGTGAAAATACTGGGACAATACCATATAACTCAGAGCAAACTGGAGTTAAATTTTAGCCACACAACTGCTCAGAAATTCTATAACATTTTATCTTTCAGAAAATTAATTTATCTACTTTTGTAACTTCTTGTTATTTTTATTTGCCAAAATGCATTCCTTGATTTTATAATAAATTTAATGTATTTTGTATTTAAATATTTTGAAGTAAATTTATTCCCACTCAGACATATTTTGTTGGCAGTGTTAATATCTTATTAATGTTAGTCTCAGCTTATGTCTAAATTCATTGTACTGATTTATAATTTTATTTAGCTGCTAACAAGTCTTTAATAAATGTGAAGAATCCTTGAATGGCAAATGAAGAGAGCAAATTTGATAGAAAATAGGGCCTTCAAACTGAATTTTTAAAAAAACAATAAGGAGTATTTTGTAATGCACATTCTCCCATTTCCTATTCTTTCTAATTAGTTGTGTTTTCAGAATTTATGCACTTGAAAACAACAGTCCTGGATGCCTGGCTCATGATCCCTAATATAGTGACAAAAAAAAAAAGACCAAAAAAAGACACACACCAAAAAAAACCAAAAAAAACCCCAAAAAACCAAACAACAAAAAAATTTAGTTTGATGCAACTTGTACAGCTTTTTGTGCCTTGCAGTTATACTGAACATATAACATGGATGAATAAATTTCCACTCTGGCTGCAGTTTGCACTTCCTCCTTTGTCTCAGGGCTGTTTTCACATACCAACTGTAATGCTTGTGAAAACAAAAGTATCACGTACTCTCTGTTTCAGTAGGACAAAACAAGTTAGAGAAACCAAGGTATTTATTAGTCTTTCCCATTCTTTACATGATGAATATGAGAAAGTAATTCATTGATATGTAGCTTGGCATGAAAAAATTCAATATCTTTGCTAAAATAAATTACTTTTTTTCCTGTGATTTCAGGAATCAGTTCAAACTAAGGTTTTTCTGTAGTAATCTGTATTTAATAGATGCAATCATGGATGTCTTTCATTCTTGAGATGAACTTAGATGATCAAATAAACTTACATAACTAGCATGAGAATTAATATCTAAGAGCAATTCATCTGAGTTCTATGTAATCATTTACTATTCCTGACAACACTAGCTGGATTTTTTTTTATAATAAGGATACTTGATTTCTTGAAAATGTGGTATAAATAACTCCAGCATCTTTATTTAAAAAAATTAAAATAGTTTTCCTTTGTTAGCTGCGCTTTACAAGACAAATGTCTCTCTTTACTAACAATCTTTCACCCCTTGACCAAATGGTGAAGTTACAAACAGCTATATAGACAAGAGGTGAAATACAGGTTTTGAATTACATCAAAGAGAATTTGTATTGCAGAGAATAATGAAAAAAAGCCTTGCACAGGCTGTGAATCACAGTAGAGATTTCAGAAAATGTTTTAGCCTGTTCTTCATTAAGTGGTCAGAACACACTATGTAAATTAACTAATCTTTTTCATGTCTTATTTCTTCAACATGATCTAACCTCTCAAAAGAAGTCACTATTATATCCCAAAGCTGTGTATGAACCAAGGTTCCCATTTTTATGTTTTTTTTTTAAGTTGTCAGAGTATCATCTGTTTTAGGACAAATGAAACATTGAGCCCTCAAAATTTACAACAAAATGTTCAAAAGAAATAATTTCCAGTCACTTTTATTGTTGTCTTTTGAAAAGAAAAAAGAATCAGATATTTTCATTTTATTCAAACTCTGCGCTTTGAATATTGAGATGAATTGAAGAGTATTTCAAATTACAAATGCTCTGTTCTAAAGAAACATTATTGAAGATTTTCCCTTTTTCTGAAAATCATCAAAGGCAATTGATTGTTACAAAACCTATTGCTACCAACAAAACATCATTTTCTGAAAGAATATTCCAATGTGAATTGCCGATTTTCATCACCATTAAGTAATTTGCAATGACACAATTCAAATGAAAAAAAACCCAACAAAAACAAAACAACAAGAAAAGAAGGAATATTCTTGAACATAAAATAACTATTTTTTACTTTCCCTGCCTTCCACCTTCATTCAAGGAAAAAATAAACACAATTGAGTTTCAAACAATTCAGTTTAGACCACTTATTTAAAAATCTTTGAATTCAAAAAGTCTATATTTCTTTGTCCGGCTGTAAACATCATTTGTAAGATCAAATATTTTTAAAAGTTTCTAATATGTAAAGTTCTAGAAAATACTTTTAGAAAAAATGGAAAAAAGGCAAACAGACTAGAGAATAAAGTTAAATGTTCCAACTGCAGAGCTCAACTTCGAAATAACTTCAAATCCAGAGAAACCAATTCATGCCTCTATCTCTAATAGGAAAAGTGGAAATTTCTACTTATGCATGCCATTAAAGACCCTAATTTCTATAATAATAGTAGTAAAGCATTTTTATTGCAACTTTAAAGCTTATGAAGTGGAGAAAAAGAGCTGTTGAATGGTGAACTTGTTCATTATTTTATCCCCAAAATGTGATGTTAGAGTCTTTTTCTCTTCTTGAAAGTTTTGAAGGTACAAATTTTATTACAGGACTCTTTTGGCTTTGAACCTTTCAGTCTTAACCTTTCTTTTGCATAAAAGCAGATTAATACATTCAGTATACTTTTAAGAAGTCTGTACCTGAGTACAAGATCCATTGTGCATAATGAGATGACTAATTAAGATGACTCTTACTACTTCATAATTTGCATCTTCTTTTTTGTGACCTATTCTTTATAACACTGACACGAGTAACTACATTTCTGAAGAACTAACTCATTAAGTGTATCTTTTAACATTGCACTACTTCAGCAGGATAATTTAATATTTGAGTGAATGAATTTAAAGTCAGAAATTTTCCTGAGAAGAAAGGACAAATTTAAGGGTCCTAGAGTGCCATGTTTATTCCATTAGATGCAAATAGGAATGCCATCTCTATCAGTTTCTCTGATTATACACACAGTGTTAGTGCCAAGTAAAAGCCTCTACATTGTTGTAATATTTTCTGTCTCCACACTCTGGCCATCACAAATAGCTGACTGTGATTTTGATTAAACAAGACTCTGCAATGCTTGTGAGTGGAGACCCTTTTTAAAATTTATTTATTTATGATGGGTCAGACTAGATCATATTATTTTTATCTGTTAGTTTATGAAGTCCACTGGAGACTTTAGACACAGGAAAACCATCAATGTGTGATTGTGCACAGTTTAATCCTAATTTTAATCCTGGAATAATTTTTCTTTTGTTTTTCAGTGGTCAATCTTCTTTGTTTAAATTACAGTGAAATCAGATAGAACGACCTATCCACAGTTAAGTTGTTCAACCATGTTTACATGTGGAGGACAAAAAGAGCAGGCATTTCTGGACCCTAATTTCTTTCTTACAGACTTTTGATATACATTTAGTTCAGATTTAAAATAGTGACATGACAAACAGAGCCATGCACTGTCTCCAAAGCAGCTAAACCTTGGTATTTTCTAGAAGTAAAAGCATATGCTGTTCATGCCTATATGGTTCAGAGCTATGACAAAACTAATGAAATTATAGGTCAGCTAATTCAGTTTCATTTTTGTTTGCAAAACTCATAATAATTTTTAGGCCAGGATCTATGAAGAGAATTTCCTTGCATTTTTCTTTCCACAAAGACAAATAATTAAATTTACTGGAAATAATACCCAAATCAGGAGATTTTACCTGGCTGGTAAGCAGCATCCAATGTTCTCTCTTTTTTTTTTTTTTTTTTCTTAAAANTACTGGAAATAATACCCAAATCAGGAGATTTTACCTGGCTGGTAAGCAGCATCCAATGTTCTCTCTTTTTTTTTTTTTTTTCTCTGATAATATTTTCATCCTTAATACTAAAGTTTAAAGAGTCAAGAAAAAGAACAAGGCTTATACATTTTCAGCATACACACCTTCCAAACAGATCTGTTTCCTACCCCCTTTTAATTCTGCTTCCTTAATTTCCTTTCAATTTCCAGCATGTTAAGGACACTCTACATAGATAGCTTCACCTCCTCCGCCTCTTACAGTTTTCTAGGCTTGTTCTTCTCTGATTCAGCTTGAATGATTTATATAATTTGTCTCTTTTGGCTTTTTGGTGTAACAGAAAATGCTCTTTTAGCACCACCTGACTGAGGAAATTTTCCATCATAGGGTGGTTGGGCACTGAACAGGCTCCCCAGGGCAGTGGCCAGAGCACCAAACTTGACAGAGTTCAAGAAGCCTTTGGACAATGCTCTCAGGCAGAGGATGTGACTCTTGGGGCTATGCTTGCTCCTGCTGCACAGCCAGGAGTTGGACTTGATGATCCTGATGGGTCTATTCCAACTTAGCAGATTCTATTATTTTATGGTTTATTTCTTTATCAACAAATGTTAGATTTCTTTTAACCCTTTTCTGATTACATTTTGCTTAGGATATCTTGAGTAATGTTTGTGAAGTTTATTTTATATTTATACCAGACACTAGTTTCATAACAAATATTTATGCAGGGAAGTAGTTCAATCTAAACCTCAAAACCTTGCAAAGTTATGTGGCTGCACTGTGCCTGGTAAACTCAGATATCTGGAGAAGAAACTCTCAGGGAAAGTGCTGCAAATCTTTTCACATGTAGCTCCTGTAGGCGTTGCTGTACTTTCATAGTTCAAAGAACAAGGAGTTATACCATGAAATAAAATAAATGCCACAGTCTTGAACACAAAACAAACATGGAACAATGGACTCAGTAGTCCAAGCCAGTCTGAATAGCATCAAGTATGTTCCCACTATTGCACTGCCTCCCTGTCCTTCTCCCTTCTGTTACACAGTGAAAGCCCCAGATATCTTGCTCCCCATTCCTAGGATTCCCTCAGATCTACTCAGTGACTCCACACTGCGCTATAGCATTCTTCTCCTGCTAGATGGCCTGCATCGCTGTAAAATAATTTCTTCCATCTTTCCTTACTTTCCAAAAGATCCATAGCTATAGTTCTGGACCATTTTGAAATCCCAGTTTCATCCTTTATCTCTTGTTATACACAATTGTGTATGTCCACAACACCTTTATCCCTTCAATTTCACCATCATATTCCAGAACATTCTATTCCCCCATATTTCCCAAATGCTCACAAACTATAACACCTCCAAATTCTCCTTCTGAGAGGAAAACATAACCTGCCTTGTAGTTTGATGAACCACAGATCTGATATAACCATGCTGACTGGTTGACTACAGGATGAGAAAACACGATTTTCTCTCACTAGGGACCACACAAACCTTTAGAAGCCACAGATGGTTCAATTATATATATATTGTAGAACCAAGAATACCTGTGAGTTAAAAGTATCACAGAAGCTGAAAAAGTAAGCACTTGATCAAAATACAATATTTAAAGAAAGCTAAGACACGAATGCTTCTTTTACATTTTAAGGAAGACATTTACATATTGTGACATACCTCAGAAATAAAATCATATAGAGTCATAATTGTTTTTGTGGGCTCAGCCCATTAGATGGAATATGATAATATTTACTAAACTGGAACCAGCATATAGACTTGCTAGAAAAATCTAGTTTCTGAATTCCTATGGGACTGAAAGCTAGAGTAAACCTCCACAATGAAGCCAAAAGCAAGTCAATTGTGTACAAGGTCAGAAATAAAAATTTAGGTAGTATTGTTTTGTAGGTGTCTCCAGAATTGATCAGAGACTCAAAGATTGTTAAAGGAAACAGTCTTGGAGCACATAAATCCATCAGGAGCAGTCTAGATATGAGTCTAAAAACCTGCCTAAATTAACCCTACACAATATAGATATTTTTTGCAGAATTTAGACAAATCTAGATGGCTATCTTACAGAGATTTTAAAACATACCTGTAATACTTTTTACTAATGCACTCTCTGCAAACTCTTCCTGTTGCAGCAGCAGTATTCTGAGCATAATTAATTGTCTTTGCATCTATAAACTTTCTCAATTTATATGCTTAAATATTTTACTAATTCTGAAGTCCAACTATTTCTACCTGAGAGTTGCATATGAAGATTCAAAGTTCAGATCTCAGGATTAGTTTCATCTTCCTATGCCATTAGAAATTGAAAGAATTATTCTGGGGATATACCATTTTTCATTTTCTCAGTTCCCTTTGGCTTAGAGAAATGCTATCTATGAAGATTAAGCATCATATTCCATAAAGATGTGAGGCTACATTTTCCTAAATCCTGGTTTCCAGGATGGACTACCTGCATGCAGCGGAGGACCAAATAGGGTTGTATTTTTTAAAAAGGAACCCAGCCATCCTATTGGTTCACTGTGAGCTTGTAGCACTACCTTACAGTAACATCCTGAGCTGCATTAGGAAAAGCACAGACAGCAGCTTAAGGAAAGTAATTACTCCACTCTAATCCTCAATAGAGAGACCACATTTGACATACTGCTGTGGAATCCCCACTGCCACAAACAAGAGAGCTCAGCAGATGGCTGGTGGGATGTTTAGAGAGCTGGACTACATTATACCTGAGGAGACACAGAGGAAACACTTCTGTGTTTCCTGCTCATCTTGGAGCAGATGTTGAAGGAGAATCTCTCTGCAGCCTTCTGCTTCTTAAGGGGTGTTATAAGGAAGGCAGTCAGATGCCTCTTAGGCAGGCAAAGAGAGAGGATGAAAGGCATCAGTAACAAGTCAGAATATGTAAAATTTCATCTAGATGGAAGAAAAATAACATTTTCATACTGTGAGTGGTCAAGCTTATATCTCCCCAAAAGACTGTACAATATCTTCATAGGTCCTTTAAAATAGATAGGACTATGTGTTAAGCAACCTGACCAATCTTTGAAGCTACTTCTGCTTGGAGGAGAATTAGGAATTAGGTGTCCTCTAAAGTTCCCTTTCAGACTGTCTTATCCTATGATTCCCTCTTTTGCCTAGAAGGAAAATCATATTATTAGGGAGGAAAATTCACAGAAAAATCAGTTCAATGTTACCCTATATTCTGTATTGAAGAGCTTTATAGGCTTTATCAGTCAAAACAGACAGACTCACGTTCTTGTGTTTCTGATTTCTTCTTTTTAGTTTTAAATAAATTATGCAGATACTAAGATTGCACTGACTGAAAGCATTTCTAATCCAAATCAAAGCAAAGAAAGATATAGTTTGATAACCTTAGGGAAGGAGAGTAATTTCTCAATTAACCCAGCACAGGGCATATACGAGTATACATTCAAAATAAACTTCAGGACCAATGGTAACCATTGGCTTTCCAAGACTTCCCCCTCAAAGAGTGAACATTCTTATTGCACTTCTCTTTCTCTGATAGCACCACTTTCTTTATCTTGAGGAAGGAACAGAGGGCTCTTGTCATTGCCTCAGAAGGCAGAACGTACACCATCCAGTCCTTATCTCCCCAGGTGTGAAAAAACACACTATACCCAGCCCTCCAACCTTCCTGGAAAGACAAAACACATCCTATAGTGCCATTTAGAAAGCAAGACCAAGAAATATTTAGCAGTGAAAGAATGGATTCATTATGTCACCCAAATGTCAGTGTTTAAGGCAGCTTGAGAATACATAATATAATTATGGTGTGAAGAATTTCCACATACTATTATTGAAAATGTTGAAATTAATTTCAGTGAAAGTTCATTAGAGAAACTGTAACAAGATAAAAGTCTGGAATGCATATATGTACATGACTTCAAAATCAGCACATTTTTATAGTAATAAGTGCACGGAAAGATGAACAAAATATATTGCATCTCATCAGTAAAATTCTTATGGAAACTAGGAGTTCAGAATTGAGAAAAACAGGATTTTGCAAACTTCATGAAGTGATAAAACTCACTATTGCTTCTCTTCTTTTTCCCATTCCATCTTTTCCATTTCCCAGCAGCAATTTGCCTGAAAGAACTATTATGTGATTAAAGAATGCAAAAATCTTATATGGAAAACTGACCACAATGTAAAAATACAGCAGGTAGTTTAATCCACTGCAGAGTGAGATACTTATAGCTAAATTTTAGTTTTCTTAATTGGATATTTAAATATGCCTAACAAAAATATCCTTAAACCTTTCCATGATCTTTTCGTGCAGACTTCATTTTGTATGCTTGTAGAAATGCATTGAGTTAAAGAAAAAAAATGTATTCTCAAGCTGTTCAGCACTTACTATGTTAGAGATGGATTATAATGTGGATTTCTCTCCAATAAGGATAAATATTACTGTGACATAAAAATTTTATTGGCTGCCCTTTGCTGAATGATTAGTCAGAGTTTGGTGCATTTTCTAGACTTGAAATACCTTATATTTAACAGGATAAAAAACTTTTTCATTATGAAAGCAAAGATAACTTATTCAGCTAACATGAAAAATTCATAACTAGAAGTTTTAATAAAGAATTCTATTTTTCAGAATTCTAAAGGAAGGCAGAAAATGACAACTTAAACATAGCAAGATTTGGAAAACAATCGTAAATTGCTAACTGAAGAAAGTTAAGATCTGCATTCATATCCTTTTTCAGTTTTTAGTGTTCATTTGAAAGTTGAGACACTTTAGTGAAATTATCTTCTGATTTTATTATCTTTACACATGTTAAGACTGGAAATAAATCAAAAACTCACCCAAACTTAGGGGAAAAACGCATCTTTTTAACCAACTGTGAACTTGTAGAGCCTCTGTGAACTATAGCATCTTACACCAACTCAAGATCTGATCAAAGCAGTAAAAATATTTCAAAACTGCATGTGTGAAACAAAATTCAGGACATATTTTTTACTCCAGTAAGACAGGAATGGTACAGTGTTTGGGCAGGTTAGCTACACATAGTACAAAATATTTTACCTACTTCATTCAAGGAAATTTTAATGAAAGTCAAAGCAGACAAAAATAACTTGTTACCCAGATTTGAGGAATATTTTCCTTACTACTGGCATAAAAGGTTACAAGCTAAGTAAGTAATGAAATCATAAAAATCTACAGAAGTTTAGTAAGTCACTGCATTATTGATGTTAACATTCTAAACTGGATAATAAATTGACTTAGTGGTACCAAAGAAAAGCGGCAAATGGACACAGATGTAGCAGAAGGGTGAGAAGAGGATTGTCAGTGGGATCTGTGCTATGCCTGTTCTTGTTCACACAGTACTGTATATCACTAATCTTCGAAGCAATTTTTAATCAGCTTAGTGATCACTAGGTAGCTTAAATCCATTTTGTCATCTTCATAACTCAGTTGCAGTATCTACCGAAATCTTAAAGTTGAACTATTTAATAAGAACTCTTTTGGGTTTTTTTTCCCACTTTGGAGCTACAAAAAATATTAAGGAAATAAAATGTAAAGAGAATTATTGTATTTGCAACTTACATGAAATTATTTAATAATTTCAAAAATATGTGATAACATTACTTCAGAAATAGTTTCTCTATATATTTTCTTATGAATAAACATACTGAAATGTGTGAAGATAAACTGGACATTTCTACAGGAATTCTCGTCTGATATTAGTGTTGAAATAAATTGGTATATTAAGCCATTTGTTATGTGTTGTTCTCATACAAGTTGGTATACAGACAAAATCAGTACAAGCTAACATGTACCTGAACACTGAGCTGTTTGAAGAGAAGGCAGCATCTCTCTCTGCTCAATTTAAAATATTTTCTGTGAACTTGACCTAAGATATTCAGGTCTGTATGTTTCAGTTCCTTACTTGAATCAGATCCTGAGATGGTGTTAAATTGGTAGTTCAAGGGTCAGACATTTCCTAATTACATCAGATGAGGATCAACCAGAAGATAGTTCTATCATCACCAAAATACCATAAAGACAGAGCTACATGTTCAGGGCATTAGGGAAATGCTAAGTACACTGGACCATGGATGGTAGTCTAAAACTGCATCAGAGGAAGTTACAGGAGAACACCTAATAATGAACAATCAAGAAGGCTACAGGAAGTCCATCTATGGCCAGAGGAATCAGGACAGCTAAGAGAACAACTGTGCAATAAAATTTTGTCATGCAATTCTTTTACTAATCTCATTTGGATGGACAGATGCAAACTGGAAATTATG